>JAAGNN010000071.1:0-22500 GCA_012411365.1 Ameiurus melas
CTTGTTTTTTTCTTTTTGTTAGGCTGCGTGGTGGAGTGACACGGATTACCCTTCGTGGGTCGGAGCTGTGCCGTCGCGGCTCCCTCGGTCCCTGATAGGGATAGGATCTTTTTCTGTCCGATATAGGGGTTTGGGCGGACGTTAGAGCATGTTGTATTCTTGGGGAGGGCGGGAGATAGACGGAAGTGTCCGCCTCGCTGTCTGGGTCCTCCTCTCTATGTACGAGTGCCTGTACCGCTATCGTTCTAGTCTGTGTATTTTGTGGTCGAGGAGGAGTAGGAGAGGGATTAAGGGTCTCAGACTCCTCTCCCCTCTCACCTGGATCGGTGGGAGGAAGGACCGTTTGCCACGTCTCTTCCACCAGCTTGTGAGCCTCATGCACAGTTTTGTTTTTGAATCTTTTGCCAATCCCTCGTTTTGCCCACACGATGGCAGTGTTGAAGCATTTTTCCCAATCCCTGGAGGAAAGGTGATGCAATTTGTTCGTTTCTGCACCAGTGTATCCTCGTAGTGGTTTTTGAGAATCAGCATTGTGGTGTAGGCCCAATTTTTGCATTACCCTCGACGAGGGAGAGTGTCGTGGCGTTTGGCAGAGCAGGTTTGATGACCTCTGACAATTGTCTTTCTATTTTTTGATGGCAGGAGGCTGTTCCTGGCTAATATTGTTTTTGTGGTGTACCAATTTAATGATTTTGAACAGGAGACGGGTCTTGGTGACAAAGTCGGGGTCATCCGTATGCTAGGCCTCGTGTTGGGTTTGGGATGTGTGTTTTGTTTCCCTGTGGTCACCGTGTTTGACCATGTATGCACAGGAGGGCATTCCCTCTCCTGTTTGTATCGCGTGGGTGTAGCCATCGTATCTGCCCATGTTCCCATAGAAGGGTGCTCTCTCTACCCGTGTATGCTGTACAGGGTCGTGATAATTATGGGGCACGGGCCGACCAAAACCCCGGACGGTACGTTTGCGTCCGCGTGTGACGACTGTCCAGTCGTTTCTTTCAGGCCAAACCATGATTTGATAATTTTAAATAATCCACAGAAGGTTTGATGGACTCCGGTGATTGTATTGTTTCCCTAAGTTTTAGTTAACTTTAGATTTTTAACTCGTATCAAATTTGAACCTTTTTTATATATATTTTGTACCTTTTAAAGTAATGTGTATTTTAAGTCTAACCAAGAATATAAATTAATGGAATACTTTCCTTTAGTTTTTAAGGCAAAGTTCAAAAAAAGTCTTGGAAAAAAAGAAAGAAACAAGCCGTTGCAACGTTTCGGTTCTCCTGGAACCTTCTTCAGGCAGGCTTGTTATGAGTTTAGATTTTTAAGTGATTTAATAAACAATGAGAATTGAGCATCAAAAAGTAAGAGCAGTGTTTACAGGCTTTCCTCCAAGAGCTGGAAGCAGTGAATGAGCTGTTAGCTCTTCCAACTGTCCCTTTTTATAGTATAGGGGCGGGACTAAGTTTGAATTGGCGAAGGCTAATAGGAGGCTTTCCCATGTTTTTGTGGTCTCTGTAATGGGGCTTTTTGCATTGTTTTTATTTAAATTTTAAACTCATAGTATTATTTATTAAACGGATGTTTCCCACTAATTATTTATTTCTCCAGTTAGGTTTCAATTGTTTTAATCTCTTTTTAGATAATTTTTGGCATAAGTTTTTGCATTGTTTTTGTTTAAATTTAGAACCAATAGTATTATTAATTAAATTATTATTTTTTGTTTCCCACTTAGGTGCTGTGGGTTTTCACCATATTTATTTATTTATTTAGTTAGTTATTTATCCATTTAGGTTTTAATCTCTTTTTAATTAAATTTTCTGTTTGTCCTTGTTTGGAGTTGTTTTGATTAGAAAACTGGTTCCAATGAACAGGCCAATGAGGAAGAAAAGGAGCAGCGGAGCGAATTGCAAACATGAGGCACGGGCTGATTAGGGTTGGGGTTCTGGTTAGCGCTTAGGGTCAGGCTTAGGGTTAGGCTTAGGGTTAGGTTTAGGGTTAGGGTTAGGCTTAAGGTTAGGTTAGGGTTGGGTTTAGGGTTAGGTTTAGGCTTAAGGTTAGGGTTAGAGCTGGGGTCAGGGTAGCGCTAACCTGTATGCACCGGCCATCTTATGTCGCTTACTCCACTGCATTTCTCCCCCACTAGTCCGTCCCATTCCCACCATTTTTTTTTTTTCTTTCTTTTTTCTTTTCTTTCCAGGAACTACTTTACTGGCACGGAGCGGTGCCCAGGAGAGATCTCCGCCCGTGTCGGGAGACCCCTCGGACACGGTGAGTGTACCCCTTGGGTCGTGGCGTGTTTGCATGCTGTGTGCCTTGTTTTTTTTTTTGTTAGCGCTGCGGTGGTAGTGACACGGATTACCCTTCGTGGTCGGAGCTGTGCCGTTCGCGCGCCCCTCGGTCCCTGATAGGGATAGGATTTTTTTCTGTCCGATATAGGGGTTTGGGCGGACGTTAGGAGCATGTTGTATTCTTGGGGAGGGCGGGAGATAGACGGAAGTGTCCGCCTCGCTGTCTGGGTCCTCCTCTCTATGTACGAGTGCCTGTACCGCTATCGTTCTAGTCTGTGTATTTTGTGGTTGAGGAGGAGTAGAGAGGGATTAAGGGTCTCAGACTCCTCCCCCCTCACCTGGATCGGTGGGAGGAAGGACCGTTTGCCACGTCTCTTCCACCAGCTTGTGAGCCTCATGCACAGTTTTGTTTTTGAATCTTTTGCCAATCCCTCGTTTTGCCCACACGATGGCAGTGTTGAAGCATTTTTCCCAATCCCTGGAGGAAAGGTGATGCAATTTGTTCGTTTCTTGCACCAGTGTATCCTCGTAGTGGTTTTTGAGAATCAGCATTGTGGTGTAGGCCCAATTTTTGTACCACCCTCGATGAGGGAGAGTGTCGTGGCGTTTGGCAGAGCAGGTTTGATGACCTCTGACAATTGTCTTTCTATTTTTTGATGGCGGGAGGCTGTTCCTGGCTAATATTGTTTTTGTGGTGTACCAATTTAATGATTTTGAACAGGAGACGGGTCTGCGAAACAAGCGGTCATCGTCAAGTGCTTAGGCCTCGTGTTGGGTTTGGGATGTGTGTTTTGTTTCCCCTGTGGTCACCGTGTTTGACGCATGCACGCACAGGAGGGCATTCCCTCTCCCTGTGTGTAGCGTGGGGCTCGGTAGCCACCATATCTGCCCATGTTCCCATAGAAGGGTGCTCTCTCCCGCGTGACCTGCTGTATCAGGGTCGTGATAATGTGGGGCACGGGCCGACCAAAACCCCGGACGGTACATTTGCGCCCCCGGCGGACGACTGTCCAGTCGTTCTCTTTCAGGCCAAACCATGATTTGATAATTTTAAATAATCCACAGAAGGTTTGATGGACTCCGGTGATTGTATTGTTTCCCTAAGTTTTAGTTAACTTTAGATTTATTACCGTATCAAATTTGAACCTTTTTTATATATATTTTGTACCTTTTAAAGTAATGTGTATTTTAAGTCTAACCAAGAATATAAATTAATGGAATACTTTCCTTTAGTTTTTAAGGCAAAGTTCAAAAAAGTCTTGAAAAGAAAGAAACAAGCCGTTGTAACGTTCGGTTCTCCTGGAACCTTCTTCAGGCAGGCTTGTTATGAGTTTAGATTTTTTAAGATGAATTAACAGATGAATTGAGCATCAAAAAGTAAGAGCAGTGTTTACAGGCTTTCTCTCCAAGAGCTGGAAGCAGTGAATGAGCTGTTAGCTCTTCCAACTGTCCCTTTTATAGTATAGGGGGGGGGACTAAGTTTGAATTCGAATGGGCCAATAGGAGGCTTTCCCATGTTTTTGTGGTCTCTGTAATGGGGCTTTTTGCATTGTTTTTATTTAAATTTTAAACTCATAGTATTATTTATTAAATGGATGTTTCCCACTAATTATTTATTTCTCCAGTTAGGTTTCAATTGTTTTAATCTCTTTTTAGATAATTTTTGGCATAAGTTTTTGCATTGTTTTTGTTTAAATTTAGAGCCAATAGTATTATTAATTAAATTATTATTTTTTGTTTCCCACTTAGGTGCTGTGGGTTTTCACCATATTTATTTATTTATTTAGTTAGTCATTTATCCATTTAGGTTTTAATCTCTTTTTTAATTAAATTTTCTGTTTGTCCTTGTTTGGAGTTGTTTTTGATTAAAAAACTGGTTCCAATGAACAGGCCAATGAGGAAGAAAAGGAGCAGCGGAGCGAATTGCAAACATGAGGCACGGGCTGATTAGGGTTGGGGTTCTGGTTAGCGCTTAGGCCAGGCTTAGGGTTAGGCTTAGGGTTAGGGTTTAAGGTTAGGCGTTAGGTTAGGGTTAGGTTTAGGGTTAGGTTAGGTTAGGCTTAGGCTTAAGGTTAGGGTTAGAGCTGGGGTCAGGGTAGGCGCTAACCTGTATGCACTGGCCATCTTATGTCGCTACTCCACTGCATTTCTCCCCACTAGTCCGTCCATTCCCACCATTCTCTTTCTCTTTTTTCTTTTTCTTTTCTCCAGGAACTACTTTACTGGCACGGAGCGGTGCCCAGGAGAGATCTCCGACCGTGCGGGAGACCCCTGGAGACGGTGAGTGTACCCCTTGGGTCGTGTCGTGTTTGCATGCTGTGTGCCTTGTTTTTTCTTTTTGTTAGGCTGCGGTGGAGTGACACGGATTACCTTCGTGGTCGGAGCTGTGCCGTCGCGCCCCCTCGGTCCCTGATAGGGATAGGATCTTTTCTGTCCGATATAGGGGGTTTGGGCGGACGTTAGGAGCATGTTGTATTCTTGGGGAGGGCGGAGATAGACGGAAGTGTCCGCCTCGCTGTCTGGGTCCTCCTCTCTGTACGAAGTGCCTGTACCGCTATCGTTCTAGTCTGTGTATTTTGTGGTTGAGGAGGAGTAGGAGAGGGATTAAGGGTCTCAGACTCCTCTCCCCTCTCACCTGGATCGGTGGGAGGAAGGACCGGTTGCCACGTCTCTTCCACCAGCTTGTGAGCCCATGCACAGTTTTGTTTTTGGAATCTTTGCCAATCCCTCGTTTTGCCCACACGATGGCAGTGTTGAAGCATTTTTCCCAATCCCTGGAGGAAAGGTGATGCAATTTGTTCGTTTCTTGCACCAGTGTATCCTCGTAGTGGTTTTTGAGAATCAGCATTGTGGTGTAGGCCCAATTTTTGCATAACCCCTCGATGAGGAAGAGTGTCGTGGCGTTTGGCAGAGCAGGTTTGATGACCTCTGACAATTGTCTTTCTATTTTTTGATGGCAGGAGGCTGTTCCTGGCTAATATTGTTTTTGTGGTGTACCAATTTAATGATTTTGAACAGGAGACGGGTCTTGGTGACAAAGTCGGGGTCATCCGAGTGCTTAGGCCTCGTGTTGGGTTTGGGATGTGTGTTTTGTTTCCCTGTGGTCACCGTGTTTGACCATGTACGCATAGGAGGGCATTCCCTCTCCCTTGTGTTAGCGTGGGGCCCGGTAGCCACCATATCTGCCCATGTTCCCATAGAAGGGTGCTCTCTCTACCCGTGCATGCTGTACAGGGTCGTGATAATTATGGGGCACGGGCCGACCAAAACCCCGGACGGTACGTTGCGGCCGCGTTGCGGACGTCCAGTCGTTTCTCTTTCAGGCCAAACCATGATTTGATAATTTTAAATAATCCACAGAAGGTTTGATGGACTCCGGTGATTGTATTGTTTCCCTAAGTTTTAGTTAACTTTAGATTTTTAACTCGTATCAAATTTGAACCTTTTTTATATATATTTTGTACCTTTTTAAAGTAATGTGTATTTTAAGTCTAACCAAGAATATAAATTAATGGAATACTTTCCTTTAGTTTTTAGCAGGCAAAGTTCAAAAAAAGTCTTGGAAAGAAAGAAAAGCACAGTAATGCAACGTGTTTCGGTTCTCCTGGAACCTTCTTCAGGCAGGCTTGTTATGAGTTTAGATTTTTAAATGAATTAACAAATGAATTGAGCATCAAAAAAGTAAGAGCAGTGTTTACAGGCTTTCTCTCCAAGAGCTGGAAGCAGTGAATGAGCTGTTAGCTCTTCCAACTGTCCCTTTTTATAGTATAGGGGGCGGGACTAAGTTTGAATTCGAATGGGCCAATAGGAGGCTTTCCCATGTTTTTGTGGTCTCTGTAATGGGGCTTTTTGCATTGTTTTTATTTAAATTTTAAACTCATAGTATTATTTATTAAACGGATGTTTCCCACTAATTATTTATTTCTCCAGTTAGGTTTCAATTGTTTTAATCTCTTTTTAGATAATTTTTGGCATAAGTTTTTGCATTGTTTTTGTTTAAATTTAGAACCAATAGTATTATTAATTAAATTATTATTTTTGTTTCCCACTTAGGTGCTGTGGGTTTTCACCATATTTATTTATTTATTTAGTTAGTTATTTATCCATTTAGGTTTTAATCTTTTTTTTAATTAAATTTTCTGTTTGTCCTTGTTTGGAGTTGTTTTTGATTAAAAAACTGGTTTCAATGAACAGGCCAATGAGGAAGAAAAGGAGCAGCGGGAGCGAATTGCAAACATGAGGCACGGGCTGATTAGGGTTGGGGTTCTGGTTTTGCGCTTAGGGTCAGGCTTAGGGTTAGGCTTAGGGTTTAGGGTTAGGGTTAGGGCTAAGGTTAGGGGTTTAGGGTTGGTTTAGGGTTAGTTTTGGCTTAAGGTTAGGGTTAGAGCTGGGTTCAGGGTAGGCGCTAACCTGTATGCACTGGCCATCTTATGTCGCTTACTACTGCATTTCTTCCCCCACTAGTCCGTCCATTCCCACCATTCTCTTTCTCTTTTTTTCTTTTCTCCAGGAACTACTTTACTCACGGAGCGGTGCCCAGGAGAGATCTCCGACCGTGTCGGGAGACCCCTCGGACGGTGAGTGTACCCCTTGGGTCGTGTCGTGTTTGCATGCTGTGTGCCTTGTTTTTTCTTTTTGTTAGGCTGCGGTGAGTGACACGGATTACCCTTCGTGGGTCGGAGCTGTGCCGTTCGCGCGCCCCTCGGTCCCTGATAGGATATAGGATCTTTTTCTGTCCGGATATAGGGCTGTGACGTTAGGCATGTTGTATTCTTGGGGAGGGCGGGAGATAGACGGAAGTGTCCGCCTCGCTGTCTGGGTCCTCCTCTCTATGTACGCAGTGCCTGTACCGCTATCGTTCTAGTCTGTGTATTTTGTGGTTGGGGAGGAGTAGGAGAGGATTAAGGTTCGGGTCTCGACTCCTCCCCCTCACCTGGATCGGTGGGAGGAAGGACGGTACTTGCCCGTCTCTTCCACCAGCTTGTGAGCCTCATGCACAGTTTTGTTTTGAATCTTTGCCAATCCTTGTGCTACATCCTCGGTTTGCCCACACGTGGCGTGTTGAAGCATTTTTCCCAATCCCTGGAGGAAAGGTGATGCAATTTGTTCGTTTCTTGCACCAGTGTATCCTCGTAGTGGTTTTTAGAGAATCAGCATTGTGGTGTAGGCCCAATTTTTTCGTTACCCTCAATGAGGGAGAGTGTCGTGGCGTTGGCGGGAGCAGGTTTGATGACCTCTGACAATTGTCTTTCTATTTTTTGATGGCAGGAGGCTGTTCCTGGCTAAATATTGTTTTTTGTGGTGTACCAATTTAATGATTTTGAACAGGAGACGGGTCTTGGTGACAAAGTCGGGGTCATCCGAGTGCTTAGGCCTCGTGTTGGGTTTGGGATGTGTGTTTTTTTTTTCCCTGTGGTCACCGTGTTTGACCATGTACGATAGGAGGGCTTCCCTCTCCCTGTGTGTAGCGTGGGGCTCTGTAGCCATCGTATACCTGCCCATGTTCCCATAGAAGGGTGCTCTCTCTACCCGTGCATGCTGTACAGGGTCGTGATAATTATGGGGCACGGGCCGACCAAAAACCCGGACGGTACATTTGCGTCGGCGATGCGTCTGTCCAGTCGTTTTCGCGGGCAAACCATGTTTTGGTAATTTTAAATAATCCACAGAAGGTTTGATGGACTCCGGTGATTGTATTGTTTCCCTAAGTTTTAGTTAACTTTAGATTTTTAACTCGTATCAAATTTGAACCTTTTTTATATATATTTTGTACCTTTTAAAGTAATGTGTATTTTAAGTCTAACCAAGAATATAAATTAATGGAATACTTTCCTTTAGTTTTTAAGGCAAAGTTCAAAAAAAGTCTTGGAAAAAAAAGAAAGAAACAAGCCGTTGCAACGGTTTCGGTTCTCCTGGAACCTTCTTCAGGCAGGCTTGTTATGAGTTTAGATTTTTAAGATGAATTAACAGATGAATTGAGCATCAAAAAGTAAGAGTAGTGTTTACAGGCTTTCTCTCCAAGAGCTGGAAGCAGTGAATGAGCTGTTAGCTCCTCCAACTGTCCCTTTTATAGTAGTATAGGGGCGGGACTAAGTTTGAATTCGAATGGGCCAATAGGAGGCTTTCCCATGTTTTTGTGGTCTCTGTAATGGGGCTTTTTGCATTGTTTTTATTTAAATTTTAAACTCATAGTATTATTTATTAAACGGATGTTTTCCACTAATTATTTATTTCTCCAGTTAGGTTTCAATTGTTTTAATCTCTTTTTAGATAATTTTTGGCATAAGTTTTTGCTATTGTTTTTGTTTAAATTTAGAACCAATAGTATTATTAATTAAATTATTTTTTTTGTTTCCCACTTAGGTGCTGTGGGTTTTCACCATATTTATTTATTTATTTAGTTAGTTATTTATCCATTTAGGTTTTAATCTCTTTTTAATTAAATTTTCTGTTTGTCCTTGTTTGGAGTTGTTTTTGATTAGAAAACTGGTTCCAATGAACAGGCCAATGAGGAAGAAAAGGACCAGCGGGGCCAATTGCAAACATGAGGCACGGGCTGATTAGGGTTGGGGTTCTGGTTAGCGCTTAGGGTCAGGCTTAGGGTTAGGCTTAGGGTTAGGTTTAGGGTTAGGGTTAGGCTTAAGGTTAGGGTTAGGGTTAGGGGTTAGGTTTAGGGTTAGGTTTAGGCTTAAGGTTAGGGTTAGAGCTGGTGTCAGGGTAGGCGCTAACCTGTATGCACTGGCCATCTTATGTCGCTTACTCCACTGCATTTCTCCCCCACTAGTCCGTCCATTCCCACCATTCTCTTTCTCTTTTTTTTTTTCTTTTCTCCAGGAACTACTTTACTGGCACGGAGCGGTGCCCAGGAGAGATCTCCGACCGTGTCGGAGACCCCCCTCGGACACGGTGAGTGTACCCTGGGTCGTGTCGTGTTTGCATGCTGTGTGCCTTGTTTTTTTCTTTTTGTTAGGCTGCGGTGGAGTGACTACCCTTCGTGGGTCGGAGCTGTGCCGTTCGCGCCCCTCGGTCCCTGATAGGGATAGGATCTTTTTCTGTCCGATATAGGGGGTTTGGGCGGACGTTAGGCATGTTGTATTCTTGGGGAGGCGGGAGTAGACGGAAGTGTCCGCCCGCTGTCTGGGTCCTCCCTCTATGTACGACAGTGCCTGTGGCCGCTATCGTTCTAGTCTGTGTATTTTGTGGTTGAGGAGGAGTAGGGAGAGGATTTAGGGTCTCAGACTCCTCTCCCCTCTCACCTGGATCGGTGGGAGGAAGGACCGTTTGCCACGTCTCTTCCACCAGCTTGCTGCACAAGCCTTGCACCCTTTTGTTTTTTGAATCTTTTGCCAATCCCTCGTTTTGCCCACACGATGGCAGTGTTGAAGCATTTTTCCCAATCCCTGGAGGAAAGGTGATGCAATTTGTTCATTTCTTGCACCAGTGTATCCTCGTAGTGGTTTTTGAGAATCAGCATTGTGGTGTAGGCCCAATTTTTTGCATTACCCTCGATGAGGGAGAGTGTCGTGGCGTTTGGCAGAGCAGGTTTGATGACCTCTGACAATTGTCTTTCTATTTTTTTGATGGCAGGAGGCTGTTCCTGGCTAATATTGTTTTTGTGGTGTACCAATTTAATGATTTTGAACAGGAGACGGGTCTTGGTGACAAAGTCGGGGTCATCCGAGTGCTTAGGCCTCGTGTTGGGTTTGGGATGTGTGTTTTTGTTTCCCCTGTGGTCACCGTGTTTGACCATGTACGCATAGGAGGGCATTCCCTCTCCTGTGTTAGCGTGGGGCTCGTAGCCACTGCATCTGCCCATGTTCCCATAGAAGGGTGCTCTCTCTACCCGGGTATGCTGTACAGGGTCGTGATAATTATGGGGCACGGGCCGACCAAAACCCCGACGGTACGTTTACGTCGGCGGACGACTGTCCAGTCGTTCTTTCAGGCCAAACCATGTTTTGGTAATTTTAAATAATCCACAGAAGGTTTGATGGACTCCGGTGATTGTATTGTTTCCCTAAGTTTTAGTTAACTTTAGATTTTTAACTCGTATCAAATTTGAACCTTTTTTATATATATTTTGTACCTTTTAAAGTAATGTGTATTTTAAGTCTAACCAAGAATATAAATTAATGGAATACTTTCCTTTAGTTTTTAAGGCAAAGTTCAAAAAAAGTCTTGGAAAAAAAAGAAAGAAACAAGCGTTGTTGCAACGTTTCGGTTCTCCTGGAACCTTCTTCAGGCAGGCTTGTTATGAGTTTAGATTTTTAAGATGAATTAACAAATGAATTGAGCATCAAAAAGTAAGAGCAGTGTTTACAGGCTTTCTCTCCAAGAGCTGGAAGCAGTGAATGAGCTGTTAGCTCTTCCAACTGTCCCTTTTATATAGGGGGCGGGACTAAGTTTGAATTGGATGGGCCAATAGGAGGCTTTCCCATGTTTTGGTGGTCTCTGTAATGGGGCTTTTTGCATTGTTTTTATTTAAATTTTAAACTCATAGTATTATTTATTAAATGGATGTTTTTCACTAATTATTTATTTCTCCAGTTAGGTTTCAATTGTTTTAATCTCTTTTTAGATAATTTTTGGCATAAGTTTTTGCATTGTTTTTGTTTAAATTTAGAACCAATAGTATTATTAATTAAATTATTATTTTTTGTTTCCCACTTAGGTGCTGTGGGTTTCACCATATTTATTTATTTATTTAGTTAGTTATTTATCCATTTAGGTTTTAATCTCTTTTTTAATTAAATTTTCTGTTTGTCCTTGTTTGGAGTTGTTTTTGATTAGAAAACTGGTTCCAATGAACAGGCCAATGAGGAAGAAAAGGAGCAGCGGAGCGAATTGCAAACATGAGGCACGGGCTGATTAGGGTTGGGGTTCTGGTTAGCGCTTAGGGTCAGGCTTAGGGTTAGGTTTAGGGTTAGGTTTGGGTGGTTAGGCTTAGGGTTAGGGTTAGGTTTTAGGTTAGGTTTAGGGTTAGGTTTAGGCTTAGGTTAGGGGTTAGAGCTGGGGTCAGGGTAGGCGCTAACCTGTATGCACTGGCCATCTTATGTCGCTTACTCCACTGCATTTTTTCCCCCACTAGTCCGTCCATTCCCACCATTTCTTCTTTTTCTTTTTCTTTTCTCCAGGAACTACTTTACTGGCACGGAGCGGTGCCCAGGAGAGATCTCCGACCGTGTCGGGAGACCCCTCGGACACGGTGAGTGTACCCTTGGGTCGGGTCGTGTTTGCATGCTGTGTGCCTTGTTTTTTTTTTTTGTTAGGCTGCGGTGGAGTGACACGGATTACCCTTCGTGGGTCGGAGCTGTGCCGGTCGCGCCCCTCGGTCCCTGATAGGGATAGGATCTTTTTCTGTCCGATATAGGGGTTTGGGCGGACGTTAGGAGCATGTTGTATTCTTGGGGAGGCGGCGAGATAGACGGAAGTGTCCGCCTCGCTGTCTGGGTCCTCCTCTATGTACGAGTGCCTGTACCGCTATCGTTCTAGTCTGTGTATTTTGTGGTTGAGGAGGAGTAGGAGAGGGATTAAGGGTCTCAGACTCCTCTCCCCTCACCTGGATCGGTGGGAGGAAGGACGGTTGCCACGTCTCTTCCACCAGCTTGTGAGCCTTATGCACAGTTTTGGTTTTGAATCTTTTGCCAATCCCTCGTTTTGCCCACACGATGGCAGTGTTGAAGCATTTTTCCCAATCCCTGGAGGAAAGGTGATGCAATTTGTTCGTTTCTTGCACCAGTGTATCCTCGTAGTGGTTTTTGAGAATCAGCATTGTGGTGTAGGCCCAATTTTTTGCATTACCCTCAATGAGGGAGAGTGTCGTGGCGTTTGGCAGAGCAGGTTTGATGACCTCTGACAATTGTCTTTCTATTTTTTTGATGGCAGGAGGCTGTTCCTGGCTAATATTGTTTTTGTGGTGTACCAATTTAATGATTTTGAACAGGAGACGGGTCTTGGTGACAAAGTCGGGGTCATCCGAGTGCTAGGCCTCGTGTTGGGTTTGGGATGTGTGTTTTGTTTCCCCTGTGGTCACCGTGTTTGACCATGCGCCAGGGGGGGGCTTTCCCTCTCCCTGTGTGTAGCGTGGGGCTCGGTAGCCACTACATATCTGCCCATGTTCCCATAGAAGGGTGCTCTCTCTACCCGTGCATGCTGTACAGGGTCGTGATAATAGTTGGGGCACGGGCCGACCAAAACCCCGGACGGTACGTTTGCGTCGCGTGTGACGACTGTCCGGTGCGTTTTCTTTCAGGCCAAACCATGTTTTGGTAATTTTAAATAATCCACAGAAGGTTTGATGGACTCCGGTGATTGTATTGTTTCCCTAAGTTTTAGTTAACTTTAGATTTTTAACTCGTATCAAATTTGAACCTTTTTTATATATATTTTGTACCTTTTAAAGTAATGTGTATTTTAAGTCTAACCAAGAATATAAATTAATGGAATACTTTCCTTTAGTTTTTAAGGCAAAGTTCAAAAAAAGTCTTGGAAAAAAAAGAAAGAAACAAGCCGTTGCAACGTTTCGGTTCTCCTGGAACCTTCTTCAGGCAGGCTTGTTATGAGTTTAGATTTTTTAAGATGAATTAACAAATGAATTGAGCATCAAAAAAGTAAGAGCAGTGTTTACAGGCTTTCTCTCCAAGAGCTGGAAGCAGTGAATGAGCTGTTAGCTCTTCCAACTGTCCCTTTTTATAGTATAGGGGGCGGGACTAAATTTGAATTCGAATGGGCCAATAGGAGGCTTTCCCATGTTTTTGTGGTCTCTGTAATGGGGCTTTTTGCATTGTTTTTATTTAAATTTTAAACTCATAGTATTATTTATTAAACGGATGTTTCCCACTAATTATTTATTTCTCCAGTTAGGTTTCAATTGTTTTAATCTCTTTTTAGATAATTTTTGGCATAAGTTTTTGCATTGTTTTTGTTTAAATTTAGAACCAATAGTATTATTAATTAAATTATTATTTTTTGTTTCCCACTTAGGTGCTGTGGGTTTTCACCATATTTATTTATTTATTTAGTTAGTTATTTATCCATTTAGGTTTTAATCTCTTTTTAATTAAATTTTCTGTTTGTCCTTGTTTGGAGTTGTTTTTGATTAGAAAACTGGTTCCAATGAACAGGCCAATGAGGAAGAAAAGGAGCAGCGGAGCGAATTGCAAACATGAGGCACGGGCTGATTAGGGTTGGGGTTCTGGTTAGCGCTTAGGGGTCAGGCTTAGGGTTAGGCTTAGGGTTAGGTTTAGGGTTAGGGTTAGGCTGAAGGTTAGGGTTAGGTTTAGGGTTAGGTTTAGGGTTAGGTTTAGGCTTAAGGTTAGGGTTAGAGCGGGGTTCAGGGTAGGCGCTAACCTGTATGCACTAGCCATCTTATGTCGCTATCTACTGCATTTCTCCCCCACTAGCTCCGTCCATTCCCACCATTCTCTTTCTCTTTTTTCTTTTCTTTTCTCCAGGAACTACTTTACTGGCACGGGCGCGGTGCCCAGGAGAGATCTCCGACCGTGTCGGAGACCCCTCGGACACGGTGAGTGTACCCCTTGGGTCGTGTCGTGTTTGCATGCTCTGTGCCTTGTTTTTTCTTTTTGTTAGGCGCGTGGAGTAACACCCGGGATTACCCTTCGTGGGTCGGAGCTGTGCCGTTGCGCCCCCTCGGTCCCTGATAGGGATAGGATCTTTTTCCCGATATAGGGGTTTGGGCGGACGTTAGGAGCATGTTGTATTCTTGGGAGGGCGGGAGATAGGGACGAGTGTCCGCCTCGCTGTCTGGGTCCTCCTCTATGTAACGAGTGCCTGTACCGCTATCGTTCTAGTCTGTGTATTTTGTGGTTGAGGAGTAGTAGGAGAGGGATTAAGGGTCTCAGACTCCTCTCCCTCTCACCTGGATCGGTGGGAGGAAGGACCGTTTGCCACGTCTCTTCCACCAGCTTGTGAGCCTCATGCACAGTTTTGTTTTTGAATCTTTTGCCAATCCCTCGTTTTGCCCACACGATGGCAGTGTTGAAGCATTTTTCCCAATCCCTGGAGGAAAGGTGATGCAATTTGTTCGTTTCTTGCACCAGTGTATCCTCGTAGTGGTTTTTTGAGAATCAGCATTGTGGTGTAGGCCCAATTTTTGCATTACCCTCAATGAGGGAGGTGTCGTGGCGTTTGGCAGAGCAGGTTTGATGACCTCTGACAATTGTCTTTCTATTTTTTGATGGCAGGAGGCTGTTCCTAGCTAATATTGTTTTGTGGTGTACCAATTTAATGATTTTGAACAGGAGACGGGTCTTGGTGACAAAGTCGGGGTCATCCGAGTGCTTAGGCCTCGTGTTGGGTTTGGGATGTGTGTTTTGTTTCCCCTGTGGTCACCGTGTTTGACCATGTACGCATAGGAGGGCATTCCCTCTCCCTGTGTGTAGCGTGGGGCTCGTAGCCACCGTATCTGCCCATGTTCCATAGAAGGTGCTCTCTCTACCCGTGCATGCTGTACAGGGTCGTGATAAGTATGGGGCACGGGCCGACCAAAACCCCGGACGGTACATTATGCCGCCGCGGGTGACGTGTCCAGTCGTTTCTTTCAGGCCAAACCATGTTTTGATAATTTTAAATAATCCACAGAAGGTTTGATGGACTCCGGTGATTGTATTGTTTCCTAGCTAGTTTTAGTTAACTTTAGATTTTTAACTCGTATCAAATTTGAACCTTTTTATATATATTTTGTACCTTTTAAAGTAATGTGTATTTTAAGTCTAACCAAGAATATAAATTAATGGAATACTTTCCTTTAGTTTTTTAAGGCAAAGTTCAAAAAAAGTCTTGGGAAAAAAGAAAGAAAACAAGCCGTTGCAACGTTTCGGTTCTCCTGGAACCTTCTTCAGGCAGGCTTGTTATGAGTTTAGATTTTTAAGATGAATTAACAAATGAATTGAGCATCAAAAAGTAAGAGCAGTGTTTACAGGCTTTCTCTCCAAGAGCTGGAAGCAGTGAATGAGCTGTTAGCTCTTCCAACTGTCCTTTTTATAGTATAGGGGGCGGGACTAAATTTGAATTCGAATGGGCCAATAGGAGGCTTTCCCATGTTTTTGGGGTCTCTGTAATGGGGCTTTTTGCATTGTTTTTATTTAAATTTTAAACTCATAGTATTATTTATTAACGGGATGTTTCCCACTAATTATTTATTTCTCCAGTTAGGTTTCAATTGTTTTAATCTCTTTTAGATAATTTTTGGCATAAGTTTTTGTATTGTTTTTTTTTAAATTTAGAACCAATAGTATTATTAATTAAATTATTATTTTTGTTTCCCAACTTAGGTGCTGTGGGTTTTCACCATATTTATTTATTTATTTAGTTAGTTATTTATCCATTTAGGTTTTAATCTCTTTTTAATTAAATTTTCTGTTTGTCCTTGTTTGGAGTTGTTTTTGATTAGAAAAACTGGTTCCAATGAACAGGCCAATGAGGAAGAAAAGGAGCAGCGGAGCGAATTGCAAACATGAGGCACGGGCTGATTAGGGTTGGGGTTCTGGTTAGCGCTTAGGGTCAGGCTTAGGGTTAGGCTTAGGGTTAGGTTTAGGGTTAGGGTTAGGCTTAAGGTTAGGGTTAGGTTTAGGGTTAGGTTTAGGGTTAGGTTTAGGCTTAAGGTTAGGGTTAGAGCTGGGGTCAGGGTAGGCGCTAACCTGTATGCACTGGCCATCTTGTCGCTTACTCCACTGCATTTCTCCCCCCACTAGTCCGTCCATTCCCACCATTCTCTTTCTCTTTTTTCTTTTCTTTTCTCCAGGAACTACTTTACTGACGCGAGCGGTGCCCAGGAGAGATCTCCGACCGTGTCGGAGACCCCTCGGACACGGTGAGTGTACCCCTTGGGTCGTGTCGTGTTTGCATGCTGTGTGCCTTGTTTTTTCTTTTTGTTAGGCTGCGGTGGAGTGACCCGGATTACCGTTCGTGGGTGCCGGAGCTGTGCCGTTCGCGCCCCTCGGTCCCTGATAGGGATAGGATCTTTTTTCTGTCCGATATAGGGGTTTGGGCGGACGTTAGGAGCATGTTGTATTCTTGGGGAGGGCGGGAGATAGCGGAAGTGTCCGCCTCGCTGTCTGGGTCCTCCTCTGTATGCGAGTGCCTGTACCGCTATCGTTCTAGTCTGTGTATTTTGTGGTGGGAGGGAGTAGGAGAGGGATTAAGGGTCTCAGACTCCTCTCCCTCTCACCTGGATCGGTGGGAGGAAGGACCGTTGCCACGTCTCTTCCACCAGCTTGTAAGCCTCATGCACAGTTTTGTTTTTGAATCTTTTGCCAATCCCTCGTTTGCCCACGCGATGGCAGTGTTGAAGCATTTTTCCCAATCCCTGGAGGAAAGGTGATGCAATTTGTTCGTTTCTTGCACCAGTGTATCCTCGTAGTGGTTTTTGAGAATCAGCATTGTGGTGTAGGCCCAATTTTTTGCATTACCCTCAATGAGGGAGAGTGTCGTGGCGTTTGGCAGAGCAGGTTTGATGACCTCTGACAATTGTCTTTCTATTTTTTGATGGCAGGAGGCTGTTCCTGGCTAATATTGTTTTGTGGTGTACCAATTTAATGATTTTGAACAGGAGACGGGTCTTGGTGACAAAGTCGGGGTCATCCGGTTAGCTGGCCTCGTGTTGGGTTTTGGGATGTGTGGTTTTGTTTCCCCTGTGGTCACCGTGTTTGACCATGTGCGATAGGAGGGCATTCCCTCTCCCTGTGTGTAGCGTGGGGCTCGGTAGCCACCGTATCTGCCCATGTTCCCATAGAAGGGTGCTCTCTCTACCCGTGCATGCTGTACAGGGTCGTGATAAGTGTGGGGCACGGGCCGACCAAAACCCGACCGGCGTACATTTGCGTCCGCGTGTGACGGCCGTCGTTTCTTTCAGGCCAAACCATGTTTTGGTAATTTTAAATAATCCACAGAAGGTTTGATGGACTCCGGTGATTGTATTGTTTCCTAAGTTTTAGTTAACTTTAGATTTTTACTCGTATCAAATTTGAACCTTTTTTATATATATATATTTTGTACCTTTTAAAGTAATGTGTATTTTAAGTCTAACCAAGAATATAAATTAATGGAATACTTTCCTTTAGTTTTTAAGGCAAAGTTCAAAAAAAGTCTTGGAAAAAAGAAGAAAACAAGCCGTTACAGCGGTTCGGTTCTCCTGGAACCTTCTTCAGGCAGGCTTGTTATGAGTTTAGATTTTTTAAGATGAATTAACAAATGAATTGAGCATCAAAAAGTAAGAGCAGTGTTTACAGGCTTTCTCTCCAAGAGCTGGAAGCAGTGAATGAGCTGTTAGCTCTTCCAACTGTCCCTTTTTATAGTATAGGGGGGCCGGACTAAGTTTGAATTCAATGGGCCAATAGGAGGCTTTCCCATGTTTTTGTGGTCTCTGTAATGGGGCTTTTTGCATTGTTTTTATTTAAATTTTAAACTCATAGTATTATTTATTAAATGGATGTTTCCCACTAATTATTTATTTCTCCAGTTAGGTTTCAATTGTTTTATATCTCTTTTTAGATAATTTTTGGCATAAGTTTTTGCATTGTTTTTGTTTAAATTTAGAACCAATAGTATTATTAATTAAATTATTTTTTTTGTTTCCCACTTAGGTGCTGTGGGTTTTCACCATATTTATTTATTTATTTAGTTAGTTATTTATCCATTTAGGTTTTAATCTCTTTTTAATTAAATTTTCTGTTTGTCCTTGTTTGGAGTTGGTTTTGATTAGAAAAAACTGGTTCCAATGAACAGGCCAATGAGGAAGAAAAAGGAGCAGCGGAATTGCAAACATGAGGCACGGGCTGATTAGGGTTGGGGTTCTGGTTAGCGCTTAGGGTCAGGCTTAGGGTTAGGCTTAGGGTTAGGTTTAGGGTTAGGGTTAGGCTTAAGGTTAGGGTTAGGTTTAGGGTTAGGTTTAGGGTTAGGTTTAGGCTTAAGGTTAGGGTTAGAGCTGGGGTCAGGGGGTAGGCGCTAACCTGTATGCACTAGCCATCTTATGTCGCCTTACTCACTGCATTTCTCCCCCACTAGTCCGTCCATTCCCACCATTCTCTTTCTCTTTTTTCTTTTCTTTTCTCCAGGAACTACTTTCACGCACGGAGCGGTGCCCAGGAGAGATCTCCGACCGTGTCGGGGAGCCCTCGGACACGGTGAGTGTACCCCTTGGGCGTCGTCGTGTTTGCATGCTGTGTGCCTTGTTTTTTCTTTTTTGTTAGGCTGCGGTGGGTGACACGGATTACCCTTCGTGGGTCGGAGCTGTGCCGTTCGCGTCCCCTCGGTCCCTGATAGGGATAGGATCTTTTTCTGTCCGATATAGGGGTTTGGGCGGACGTTAGGAGCATGTTGTATTCTTGGGGAGGGCGGAGATAAACGGAAGTGTCCGCCTCGCTGTCTGGGTCCTCCTCTCTGTATACGAGTGCCTGTACCGCTATCGTTCTAGTCTGTGTATTTTGTGGTTGAGGAGGAGTAGGAGAGGGATTAAGGGTCTCAGACTCCCTCCCCTCTCTACCTGGATCGGTGGGAGGAAGGACCGTTTGCCACGTCTCTTCCACCAGCTTGTGAGCCTCATGCACAGTTTTGTTTTTGAATCTTTTGCCAATCCCTCGTTTTGCCCACACGATGGCAGTGTTGAAGCATTTTTCCCAATCCCTGGAGGAAAGGTGATGCAATTTGTTCTTGCACCAGTGTATCCTCGTAGTGGTTTTTGAGAATCAGCATTGTGGTGTAGGCCCAATTTTTGCATTACCCTCAATGAGGGAGAGTGTCGTGGCGTTTGGCAGAGCAGGTTTGATGACCTCTGACAATTGTCTTTCTATTTTTTGATGGCAGGAGGCTGTTCCTGGCTAATATTGTTTTTGTGGTGTACCAATTTAATGATTTTGAACAGGAGACGGGTCTTGGTGACAAAGTCGGGGTCATCCGAGTGCTTAGGCCTCGTGTTGGGTTTGGGATGTGTGTTTTTGTTTCGCGGTGTCACCGTGTTTGACCATGTACGCATAGGAGGGCATTCCCTCTCCCTGTGTGTAGCGTGGGGCTCGGTAGCCACCGTATCTGCCCATGTTCCCATAAAAGGGTGCTCTCTCTACCCGTGCATGCTGTACAGGGTCGTGATAAGTGTGGGCACGGGCCGACCAAAACCCCAGACGGTACGTTTCGGTCGAGTGTGGCGCTGTCCAGTCGTCTCTTTCCAGGCCAAACCATGTTTTGGTAATTTTAAATAATCCACAGAAGGTTTGATGGACTCCGGTGATTGTATTGTTTCCTAAGTTTTAGTTAACTTTAGATTTTTAACTCGTATCAAATTTGAACCTTTTTATATATATTTTGTACCTTTTAAAGTAATGTGTATTTTAAGTCTAACCAAGAATATAAATTAATGGAATACTTTCCTTTGGTTTTTAAGGCAAAGTTCAAAAAAAGTCTTGGAAAAAAGAAAGAAACAAGCCGTTGCAACGTTTCGGTTCTCCTGGAACCTTCTTCAGGCAGGCTTGTTATGAGTTTAGATTTTTAAGATGAATTAACAAATGAATTGAGCATCAAAAAGTAAGAGCAGTGTTTACAGGCTTTCTCTCCAAGAGCTGGAAGCAGTGAATGAGCTGTTAGCTCTTCCAACTGTCCCTTTTATAGTATAGGGGCGGGACTAAATTTGAATTCGAATGTGGCCAATAGGAGGCTTTCCCATGTTTTTGTGGTCTCTGTAATGGGGCTTTTTGCATTGTTTTTATTTAAATTTTAAACTCATAGTATTATTTATTAAATGGATGTTTCCCACTAATTATTTATTTCTCCAGTTAGGTTTCAATTGTTTTAATCTCTTTTTGATAATTTTTGGCATAAGTTTTTGCATTGTTTTTGTTTAAATTTAGAACCAATAGTATTATTAATTAAATTATTTTTTTTGTTTCCCACTTAGGTGCTCTGTGGTTTTCACCATATTTTTTATTTATTTAGTTAGTTATTTATCCATTTAGGTTTAATCTCTTTTTAATTAAATTTTCTGTTTGTCCTTGTTTGGAGTTGTTTTGATTAGAAAACTGGTTCCAATGAACAGGCCAATGAGGAAGAAAAGGAGCAGCGACAGTGCAAACATGAGGCACGGGCTGATTAGGGTTGGGGTTCTGGTTGGCGACTTAGGGTCAGGCTTAGGGTTAGGCTTAGGGTTAGGTTTAGGGTTAGGGTTAGGCTTAAGGTTAGGGTTAGGTTTAGGGTTAGGTTTAGGGTTAGGTTTAGGCTTAAGGTTAGGGTTAGAGCTGGGGTCAGGGTAGGCGCTAACCGTATGCACTGGCCATCTTATGTCGCTTACTCCACTGCATTTCTCCCCCCACTAGTCCGTCCATTCCCACCATTCTCTTTCTCTTTTTCTTTTCTTTTCTCCAGGAACTACTTTACTGGCACGGAGCGGTGCCCAGGAGAGATCTCCGACCGGTCGGGAGACCCCTCGGACACGGTGAGTGTACCCCTTGGGTCGTGTCGTGTTTGCATGCTGTGTGCCTTGTTTTTTCTTTTTTGTTAGGCTGCGGTGGGTGACACGGTTACCCTTCGTGGGTCGGGAGCTGTGCCGTTACGCCTCCGGTCCCTGATAGGGATAGGATCTTTTTTGTTCGATATAGGGGTTTGGGGCGGACGTTAGGAGCATGTTGTATTCTTGGGGAGGGGGGGAGATGAGACGGAAGTGTCCGCCTCCGCTGTCTGGGTCCTCCTCTCTGTAGCAGTGCCTGTACCGCTATCGTTCTAGTCTGTGTATTTTGTGGTTGGGGAGGAGTAGGAGAGGGATTAAGGGTCTCAGACTCCTCTCCCCTCTCACCTGGATCGGTGGGAGGAAGGAACGTTTGCCACGTCTCTTCCACCAGCTTGTGAGCCTCATGCACAGTTTTGTTTTTGAATCTTTTGCCCAATCCCTCGTTTTGCCCACACGATGGCAGTGTTGAAGCATTTTTCCCAATCCCTGGAGGAAAGGTGATGCAATTTGTTCGTTTCTTGCACCAGTGTATCCTCGTAGTGGTTTTTGAGAATCAGCATTGTGGTGTAGGCCCAATTTTTTGCATTACCCTCAATGAGGGAGAGTGTCGTGGCGTTTGGCAGAGCAGGTTTGATGACCTCTGACAATTGTCTTTCTATTTTTTGATGGCAGGAGGCTGTTCCTGGCTAATATTGTTTTTGTGGTGTACCAATTTAATGATTTTGAACAGGAGACGGGTCTTGGTGACAAAGTCGGGGTCATCCGTGCTTAGGCCTCGTGTTGGGTTTGGGATGTGTGTTTTTGTTTCCCCTGTGGTCACCGTGTTTGACCATGTACGCATAGGAGGGCATTCCCTCTTCCTGTGTGTGAGCGTGGGGCTCGGTAGCCACCGTATCTGCCCATGTTCCCATAGAAGGGTGCTCTCTCTACGCGCATGCTGTACAGGGTCGTGATAAGTGTGGGGCACGGGCCGACCAAAACCCGGGACGGTACATTTGCGTCCGCGTGCGACGCTGTTCAGTCGGTCTCTTTCCAGGCCAAACCATGTTTTGGTAATTTTAAATAATCCACAGAAGGTTTGATGGACTCCGGTGATTGTATTGTTTCCCTAAGTTTTAGTTAATTTTAGATTTTTAACTCGTATCAAATTTGAACCTTTTTATATATATTTTGTACCTTTTAAAGTAATGTGTATTTTAAGTCTAACCAAGAATATAAATTAATGGAATACTTTCCTTTAGTTTTTAAGGCAAAGTTCAAAAAAGTCTTGGAAAAAAGAAGAAACAAGCGGGTTACAGCGTTCGGTTCTCCTGGAACCTTCTTCAGGCAGGCTTGTTATGAGTTTAGATTTTTAAGATGAATTAACAAATGAATTGAGCATCAAAAAAGTAAGAGCAGTGTTTACAGGCTTTCTCTCCAAGAGCTGGAAGCAGTGAATGAGCTGTTAGCTCTTCCAACGCCCCTTTTATAGTATAGGGGGCGGGACTAAGTTTGAATTCGAATGGGCCAATAGGAGGCTTTCCCATGTTTTTGTGGTCTCTGTAATGGGGCTTTTGCATTGTTTTTATTTAAATTTTAAACTCATAGTATTATTTATTAAATGGATGTTTCCCACTAATTATTTATTTCTCCAGTTAGGTTTCAATTGTTTTAATCTCTTTTTAGATAATTTTTGGCATAAGTTTTTGCATTGTTTTTGTTTAAATTTAGAGCCAATAGTATTATTAATTAAATTATTATTTTTTGTTTCCCATATAGGTG
>JAAGNN010000071.1:37843-48500 GCA_012411365.1 Ameiurus melas
GCTATTCTCGCAGTATTTAGAGCATTGGCTTGGGCCTGGAAAACCAGGAAGTAAACACACCACGCACGAAGCTGATTTCAAACCAGAATACGTCACCCACGTAGTCTCTCTCCATTGGCTTTAGTGCGCATCACACGGGTACACGGGGGGCTCCCTGAAGCGCACTTCCGCTATCAACAACGCCCACCACTAATACTAAAGACGATAAACCATCCGTTTCGAAGCAAAATCAACACCGTGTTAGATCAGGACATAGTATGAAAATACAACTACTGTCCAAGTTTCACTCTTAAGAGGGCTATTAAACGCTTAAATACCGACCCTTATACCGGAAGTAAAGGACGTTTAACTCACGCCAGCTTTTAATCAATGAATGTGACGTGCACTACTACAGGTGCACAGAACCACGCCCACGGGCCATCCCGGCTGATCGTGCGATCATACTACGGAAAATATTAAAAATAATAAAGATCCGTTTCGAAGCAAAATCAACACCCTGGTTAGATTAAGACACGCTTTAGAAACACAACCGCTGTGAAAATCTAATTTTAAGGTGACTATTCTGCGCGATCTGGAGCGTTTTTCACGGCTGAAATACCGGAAGTGAAAGTGCGTTTTCAAGCACGGAGCTCGCGCTAAAGACGATTCAAGACTCAAAACTTGACTCACGCGCGTTTTTATCAATGAATCTAATGAGTATTTCAGTGGCTGCACATTAGAATTACTCCCTCAGATCGCTTCAGCTGATCGCGCCGGTCACACAGCGGAAAATATTAAAAATAATAAATACCCGTTTCGAAGCAAAACCAACACCCTGGTAAGATTAGGACACGTTATAGAAACACAATCGCTGCGCAAAATCTAATTTTAAGGTGACTATTCTGCGACCTGGAGCGTCTTTTCACGGCTGGGATACGGAAGTGAAAAGAAAAAAACATTTCTTTTAACACAGAGCTCACTGAAGGTTATAATAATGGAGTAATAATAATAATAATAATAATAATACACATAATAATAATACGGGTAAAGAAGTGAAACACGGATTATAATTTACTAATAAGTAGAATAGGGGGTAAAATACACATTATCCTAGCTTAGCCAAATAATATACTGGGAGAAAAAACAAAATGATGTTTAAAAAAAAAAAAAAAACAACTGCTTGAGCTAATCGCACGTGGACTTTTGATACTGTGCATAGAATCCCAACCTTTCAGTCAACTACAAATACATAATCCGAAGAATTTTTTACCATAATAAGGAAATCAATCTTAGAAAGGGCCTAGTGGGTGGGGACCACTCCCACATCCGAGTCGGGGGCGGCTACGTCAGTAGAAGCCTGATCACTTCCGAGACTACTCTTTGGAGTAAGGTAGGGAAGGAACTGCTGGTACACGCTTAACCCCAGGGGGCCCAACTCAGTAGAAGCTTGATGGTTTCCGAAAGGTTCCGAATCCTTGTGAGGAGGAACGGTAGGGTCAAGCCATCCGCTGAGTTGTAACCCACCCAGGGCCATCCGGAGGTGACGTTTGGCACGGGACCTACCTCTGGACCCCTGGTTTAGTTAGATAGGACGCGTTAGACTTAGCTATAGGCTCAGTTCGGGTGACTCGAAACCTTGCGGTGTTAACAAGAGTCACTCCGGGCTGAGCAAGGTAAGTATACGTTACCCGACGTCCTAAACACGTCCGCCACGCTTTTGAATAACTAAACCTTATTAGGCAAATTGGGCAAGGCTAACATTACTCAAAAGGGTTAAATTAAATGAGTGTAATTAAAACAATAAGCCATCAAACAATACTTAGGCCTAAATCAATTGTTTTTTATATATATATATATAAATAAATAAATAAATAAATGTAAAATTCAAAGACTGGAATCAAAACAATAAGCCAAACAATACTTAGGCCTAAAACAACTTAAGGTTCTGAACAAACATGATCCTTACATAAATTACTTTTCCTTAAGTAGCCAAAACGGACAGGGCCTTAAAATACAATGAGTAGGTTACACCAATACAGAAATTAAAATAATAATCCATCAATCAATACTTGGGTCTAAAACAATCTAATTAACCAAACCGACATGCTCCTAATAAAAAGCCAAAACTGACAGGGCTCTAAAATACAATCAGTTGATTATATTAATACAGAAATTAAAATAAGAATCCACCAACCAATGCGTAGGTCTAAAACAATCTCTAAATTGACTGATCCAACATGCTTCCAATATAAGTTACCATCTGGTAAGTAGCCAAAACCGATAGGAATTGAAAAAACAATTAGTAGGTCATACTAAGATCATATCAGAACAAAATAAATGAATGAATGAATGAATGAATGAATGAATGAATGGTTAATTAATTCAAAAACATAGGCCTATCTCAAATAAAATATCCTTTAAAACCGTACCTTAGGTGAAAGTATGGATTGGCTATGGGACACAAGCTGGGGAGTGATCGACCCACGGCTGGCCGCCTCATGAGGAGGGGAGTGTATGTAGAAAGGCCGAAACACCCAATGATTCTGAGGAGCACTACTGATGATGTGTCCTAAAATTTAGTTTAAAAGGGAGGGAAAAAAAAAAAAAAAAAAAATAAAAATAAAAAAAAAAAAAAATAACCCTAACCCAAAAACCTTATTCTAACTATAGCTCTAATCCCTAAAACCCATCATAAACCCTAAACATAACCGTTACTTTAACTATAGCTCTGAAACCTAAAAACCCATCATAAACCCTAAACATAATCATTACTCTAACTACAGCTCTGATCCCTAAAATCCATCATAAACCCTAAACATAACCGTTACTTTAACTATAGCTCTGATCCCTAAAACCCATCATAAACCCTAAACATAATCATTACTCTAACTATAGCTCTGATCCCTAAAATCCATCATAAACCCTAAACATAACCGTTACTTTAACTATAGCTCTGAAACCTAAAACCCATCATAAACCCTAAACATAACACGCATTACTCTAACTATAGCTCGGATCCTTAAAACCCATCATAAACCCTAAACATAACCGTTACTCCAACTATAGCTCTGAAACCTAAAACCCACATAAACCCTAAACATGAGCGTTACTTTAACTATAGCTCTGAAACCTAAAAACCTGTCATAAACCCTAAACATAACTGCGTATTTTAACTATAGCTCTGAAACCTAAAACCCATCATAAACCCTAAACATAACCGTTACTTTAACTATAGCTCTGATCCTAAAACCCATCATAAACCCTAAACATAACCGTTACTCTAACTATAGCTCTGCAACCTAAAAACCCATCATAAACCCTAAACATAACCGCTACTCTAACTATAGCTCTGAAACCTAAAACCCATCATAAAAACCATAACCGTTATAACCATAACAACTTCAGTCTTAAGTACCCACAATTTCAACCCATCTCCCAGCCTGAACCTCTCCAAATACTCCCTAGGACCCACAACATCAGCAAGCACAGCCAAAAACCTAAACGAATCAAAGTCAAAACCAGAAGTCAATCCGACGAATTAATCAATAGACTAATGAGATTCAACCTCTACTCAATATCCAACTTTACCCTGTCCCCAAAATCTTGGTTCCCCTCCCCATATCACCCTGAACTGCCAAACATTTATTTAAATAAATAAACAAATAAATAAAAAACACAGCCAAAACCCAACTGGGGATACTTGGAAGACAAATAATTTTTCTGAGCTATAGCAGTGCTTAACAGGCCCCGGCCAGTGCACTTCCCTTGACTCCCTATCTAACTGGGCAGTTCCTGGCGGACTGTTTGGGGGGGGTCATTGTACATTCAAAAACCTAACCCTAGCCAGAGCCTTCGGACCAAGCACGCTATCAGACTCACAGTAGCACAAAAGGCCAAACTCACTATGACCTCGGCAAACCAGCCGACAACGTAACCCAAACAAGAGCAATCCAAAAAATAAATAAATAAATAAATAAATAAATAAATAAATAAATAAATAAACAGCTTAAACGTTAAGCCAGCCTCGCACCTGCCCACCCCTTTATCCATCGAGGGATGGCTCGAGGGGGCGTGTATGGTGAACGGAACAATGCCCAGTCCGGCATAGGGGGATGACCTGCTCAGTCCAGCGGCTCGCCCTCGTTCCACCACCTTCCACTCTGCCTACTCCTGCTTGAACTTGGTGGCCGCTCCACCTCTAATATTAAAAACACCCCAGAAAAATTAATACCGAAACTCACCTCGCCTACAACAATCCGGACCTTAACTATTCGTACATCCCTAATCCTAAACGAATCAAAGTCAAAAAACTTGAAGTCAATCCGACGAATTGATCAACAGGCTAATATGATCCGACCTTAGAGTCAATATCCAACTTGACCCTGTCCCTAAAATTGTTTCCCTCCCCACGCACCCCACCACACTAAACATGTGACGGAAAAATAAATAAATAAATAATAAAAAAATTTTTATTCATAATACAAAATAAATAAATTAATAAAAATAAATAAACAAACAAACTAGTAAATGGTGCAAAAAACTACAACCAAAGCCCAACTGGGGGCAACTTGGAGGACAAATAACTTTCTGAGCTGTAGCAATGCTTAACAAGCGCCGCCAGTGCACTTCCCTTGACCCCTATCTAACTGGGCAGTTCCCCGGACTGTCCGGGGGGTCATTGTACATTCAAAAACCTAACCCTAACCTTAACCTAAAACCCTAACCCTAACCCTAACCCTAACCCTAACCCTAAACCCTAACCTCAACCTAACCCTAACCCAACCCCCTAACCCTAACCCTAACCCCTAACCCTAACCCCTAACCCTAACCCCTAACCCCTAACCCTAACCCTAACCCTAACCCTAAATAAGTAACCGGATCCTAATCCATAAAAGTTGAGTTAACGACTGCTCTAAGCAGGTCAGGAAAAACGTATCAAGAAGAATGATTTAAACCAAAATAACTTCCACACCCAGCTGGGAATAAAAGAAGAAAGCCCAACTTCGGGGAGGGTTATAGCCAAATGTCAACAGCAAAACCTTAAACGATATGACCATCTTAACCCTAGACATCTAAGAACCACTTCCAACTGAATACCATCTCCACAGCCCATTGGGGAATAGCTCGTGATCCACCAACTATAAAACCTAATCGGGTTAGACTCGATTGGATTTGTTAAATCAGCAGACGCCAAGCCGGGGTCTGCTACAGGAACAATAGCTACGCTTAACAAGGCCGCCCGGCCCGCACTTTCCTTGGTCCCCTATTCAACCACGCAATGAATTTGTGATGGGGGATCATTGTATTCTTACAAAACCTAACCCCAACCCTAACCCTAACCCCCAACCCCTAACCCTAACCTCTGAACCCCTAATCCTAACCCCGAACCCCAAAACCCCTAACCCCTAACCTCTTGAACCTAACAAGGACCCTAACCCCCAACCCTAACCCTAACCCCCAACCCCTAACCCTTAACCTTGAACCCTACCATGGACCCTAATCCCTAACCCCTAACCCTTACCTCCCCAACCCCCCTAACCCCAACCCCTAACCCCTTACCCCAACCCCCTAACCCCAACCCCCAACCCCTAACCCTAACCCTAACCTTTGAACCCCATGCTTGACCCTAATCTAATTTGAACCCTACCATGGACCCTAACCCCTAACCCCTAACCCCAACCCCCAACCCCTAACCCCAACCCCCTAACCTTTGAACCTTAACAAGGACCCTAACCCCCAACCCCAACCCCCAACCCCTAACCCCAACTCCCTAACCCTAACCCTAACCTTTGAACCTTAACAAGGACCCTAACCCCTAAACCCCTAACCCCTAACCCCAACCCCTAACCCTAACCCTTGAACCCCATGCTTGACCCTAATCCTATTTGAACCCTACCATGGACCCTAACCCCTAACCCCAACCCCCAACCCCTAACCCCAACCCCCTAACCCCAACCCCCTAACCCTAACCCCAACCCCCAACCCTAACCTTTGAACTCCAAGCTTGACTCTAATCCTAACCCTAACCTTTGAACTCATACCTGGCCCCAAACCTAACCATTTCACCACAACTAACCTTAATTTTTCAGTCTAAACTCTATTTTAACATTAAATAATCCAACATTTTTGGTATGTATGTGGATGTGGGTATGTATGTGTGTGTGTGTATGTATGTTATGTATATATATATATATATATATATATATATATATATATATATATATATGTATGTATGTGTGTGTATGTATGTGTATATATATATATATATATATATGTATGTATAATTTTTATCAGAAAAGGACAGAGACACAGTCCACTACCAACCACATGGTCCACTTTTGCGCCTATAGTAGATGAACAATGAGAGGGAAGATTTAGATGTGCCAGTGCACAACAAACCTTAAGTAAGGACTTTTATTGAGAAATAAAAATTCAAAAACCTAACCCTAACCCTAACCCCTAACCCCAACCCTAACCCTAACCCCTAACCCCTAACCCTAACCCTAAACCCTAACCCTAACCCTAACCCCCTAACCCTAACCCTAACCCCCAACCCTAACCCTGACCCTGACCCTGACCTCCAACCCTTTAACCCCTAAACCCTAACCCCAAACTAACCCCTAACCCTAACCCCCAACCCTAACCCTAACCCCTAACCCTAACCCCCTAACCCTGACCCTAACCCTAACCCCCTAACCCCTAACCCTGACCCTGACCCTGACCCTAACCCCCAACCCTAACCCCTAACCCCAACCCTAACCCCAACCCCAACCCCAACCCCAACCCTAACCCTAACCCTAACCCCCAACCCTAACCCTAACCCTAACCCATAACCATTACTCTAACTACAACTTGGATCCCTAAAATCCATCATAAACCCTAAACATAACCGGTACTCTAACTATAGCTCTGATCCCTAAAACCCATCATAAACCCTAAACATAACCGTTACTCTAACTATAGCTCTGAAACCTGAAAGCCATCATAAACCCTAAACATAACCGTTACTTTAACTATAGCTCTGATCCCTAAAATCCATCATAAACCCTAAACATAACCATTACTTTAACTATAGCTCTGATCCCTAAAATCCATCATAAACCCTAAACATAACCGTTACTCTAACTATAGCTCTGAAACCTAAAAACCCATCATAAACCCTAAACATAACCGTTACTTTAACTACAGCTCTGATCCCTAAAATCCATCATAAACCCTAAACATAACCGTTACTCTAACTATAGCTTTGAAACCTAAAAACATTTCATAAACCCTAAACATAACCGTTACTCTAACTATAGCTTTGAAACCTAAAAACATATCATAAACCCTAAACTTAACTGTTACTCTAACCATAGCTCTGATCCCTAAAATCAATCATAAACCCTAAACATAACCGTTACTCTAACTATAGCTCTGAAACCTAAAAACCCATCATAAACCCTAAACATAACCATTACTCTAACTATAGCTCTGATCCCTAAAATCAATCATAAACCCTAAACATAACCATTACTCTAACTATAGCTCTGCAACCTAAAAACCCATCACAAACCCTAAACATAACCGTCACTCTAATCATAGCTCTGAAACCTAAAACCCATCATAAAAACCACAACCGTTATAACCATAACAACTTCAGTCTTAAGTACCCACAACTTCAACCCATCTCCCAGCCTGAACCTCTCCAGATACTTCCTAGGACCCACAACATCAGCAAGCACAGCCAAAAAAAAAAAACCTAAACGAATCAAAGTCAAAACCAGAAGTCAATCCGACGAATTAATCAATAGACTAATGAGATTCAACCTTCTACTCAATATCCAACTTTACCCCGTCCCCAAAATCTTGTTCCCCCTCCCCATATCACCCTGAACTGCCAAACATTTATTTAAATTTATTAAAAAAAAAACAAACCCACAGCCAAAACCCGACTGGGGGCTACCTGGAAGACAAATAACTTTCTGAGCTGTAGCAATGCTTAACAAGCGCCGGCCAGTGCATTCCCTTGACCCCCTATCTAAGTGGGCAGTTCCTGGCGGACTGTTCAGGGGGGGGGTCATTGTACATTCAAAAACCTAGCCCTAACCCTAACCCCTAACCCTAACCCTAAACATAACCGTTACTTTAACTACAGCTCTGATCCCTAAAACCCATCATAAACCCTAAACATAACCGTTACTCTAACTATAGCTCTGCAACCTAAAAACCCATCATAAACCCTAAACATAACCGTCACTCTAACTATAGCTCTGAAACCTAAAACCCATCATAAAAACCATAACCGTTATAACCATAACAACTTCAGTCTTAAGTACCCACAATTTCAACCCATCTCCCAGCCTGAACCTCTCCAAATACTCCCTAGGACCCACAACATCAGCAAGCACAGCCAAAAAACCTAAACGAATCAAAGTCAAAACCAGAAGTCAATCCGACGAATTAATCAATAGACTAATGAGATTCAAATCAATATCCAACTTTATTGTATTATATTAATACAGAAATTAAAATAAGAATCCACCAACCAATACGTAGGTCTAAAACAATCTAAATTGACTGATCCAACATGCTTCCAATATAAATTACCATCTCATAAGTAGCCAAAACCGATAGGAATTGAAAAAAACAATTAGTAGGTCATACTAAGATCATATCAGAACAAAATAAATGAATGAATGAATGAATGGTTAATTAACTCAAAAACATAGGCCTATCTCAAATAAAATATCATTTGAAACCGTACCTTAGGTGAAAGTATGGATTGGCTATGGGACACAAGCTGGGGAGTGATCGACCCACGGCTGGCCGCCTCATGAGGAGGGTGTATAGTGACGAAAGGCCTGAAACACCCAATGATTCTGAGGAGCACTACTGATGATGTGTCCTAAAATTTAGTTAAAAAAAAAAAATGTAATAAAAAAATAAAAAAAACGTTATTCTAACTATAGCTCTGAACCCTAAAACCCTAACCATAACCGTTACTCTAACTATAGACCCATCATAAACCCTAAACATAATCATTACTCTAACTATAGCTCTGAAACCTAAAGATTAGGACACGTTATAGAAACACAATCGCTGCGAAAATCTAATTTTAAGGTGACTATTCTGCGCGATCTGGAGCGTTTTTCATGGCTGGGATACCGGAAGTGAAAAGAAAAAACATTTTTTTAACACAGAGCTCGCGCTGAAGGTTATAATAAATGTATTTTTGGATTGCTCTTGTTTGGTTTACGTTGTCGGCTAGTTTGCCGAGATCATAGTGAGTTTGGCCTTTTGTGCTACTGTGAGTCTGATATGCTTGGTCCGAAGGCTCTGGCTAGGGTTAGGTTTTTGAATGTACAATTAACCCTCCCTGCCCCCCAAACAGTCCGCCAGGAACTGCACAGTTAGATAGGGAGTCAAGGGAAGTGCACTGGCCGGCGCCTGTTAAGCAAGAAAATTATTTGTCTTCCAAGTAGCCCCCAGTTAGGTTTTGGCTGTGTTTTTTATTTATTTATTTATTTAAATAAATGTTTGGCAGTCCAGGGTGATATGGGGAGGGGTGAACAAGATTTTGGGGACGGGGTAAAGTTGGATATTGAGTAGAAGGTTGAATCTCATTCGCTCATTGATTAATTCGTCGGATTGACTTCTGGTTTTGACTTTGATCTGTTAGGTTTTTGGCTGTGCTTGCTGATGTTGTGGGTCCTAGGGAGTATTTGGAGAGGTTCAGGCTGGGAGATGGGTTGAAATTGTGGGTACTTAAGACTGAAGTTGTTATGGTTATAACGGTTTGGTTTTTTATGATGGGTTTTAGGTTTCAGAGCTATAGTTAGAGTGACCGTTATTGTTTAGGGTTTATGATGGGTTTTAGGTTTCAGAGCTATAGTTAGAGTAACGGTTATGTTTAGGGTTTATGGGTTTTAGGATCAGAGCTATAGTTAAAGTAACGTTATGTTTATGGTTTATGATTTTTGGTTTTAGGTTCAGAGCTATAGTGTAGAGTACCCAATGTTTTAGGGTTTATGATGGCTTTAGGACCAGAGCTATAGTTAAAGTAACGGTTATGTTTAGGGTTTATGATGGGTTTTAGGTTTCAGAGCTATAGTTAGAGTAACGGTTATGTTTAGGTTTATGATGGGTTTTAGGACCAGAGCTATAGTTAGCTAACGGTTATGTTTATGGTTTATGATGGGTTTTAGGTTTCAGCGCTACAGTTAGAGTGACGTTATGTTTAGGGTTTATGATGGGTTTTAGGGATCAGAGCTATAGTTAAAGTAACGGTTATGTTTAGGGTTTATGATGGGTTTTAGGAATCAGAGCTATAGTTAAAGTAATGGTTATGTTTAGGGTTTATGATTGGGCTGGTTGAAGATGAGGCATGCTGCTGCATTCTGGTTTGATGGAGCTGCTGGGAGGCCCAAGAGTAGTGCATCCGCTAAAGGTAGCTCCGCTGAACCTGCGAGACGCTGTTTGAAAGCCCGAGGCCGGAGCCGGGCGCCCAGGCGGGGCCGCCGCCAGGGAGGCCGGGGGAGGGGGGGGGCGGCGGGGGGCGGCGGGCCCCCGGGGGGGCCCGCGGGGCCGGGCAGAGAGGAGCCAAAAGGGGGCCTCTCTGACATTCCTCTAAATTTCCCGGCATCCCTACAAGAACGACGTGCTCCTAGCGTCCGCCCAAACCCCTGTATCGGACAGA
>JAAGNN010000072.1:0-48489 GCA_012411365.1 Ameiurus melas
GGGGTTGCCAGCTGGCCAGATGCAGGAAAATCATGTTTAGCGGGCGCGTACCCCCTCGCCCTCATCAAAGAAACAGGTACTGGCCTTCAGTTGGCAGGTACCATCGGAGATTTGTGCCTAACTTCCTCAGTAGATAGCTGCACCCTCTTCAGATCTCACAAAAGGGCCAGCCGGGATCGCGGAAATGGGTCAACCGAGGCGTAGAGGCCTCCAAGCCCTGGAACGGGAAGCTCCTCACCAGCCGGGGTGGTGCGAACCTCGATTTTTCGCCTCCCCTTCACGGTACACAGATCATTATTTTTCCGGTACCAGGGTTAGGCACGTCCTCTCCCAACCTTCTTCACGGTGAAGAGCACCCGTCCTCTACATCAGCTGGAAACTGGCCCCGCTGAAAAAGAGGTACGCCATGGGTGGAGCGGGAAGCCTTACGCATCGGGGCCATTGAAGAGGTGAGGTATTACCTAGCAGGCCGCATTACCCTTTGTCCTGGTCACAGACCGGGCCGTACAAGAGGCTCCGCCTGGACACTTTGAGGACGCATTAGACGAGGATAAAGTGTGGTGAGTTGAGAAGCCGCTAGTGGAACGCCTTCCCAGCTCTTCCGGGAACTCACGACACGCCTCGAGGACGCCGCTATGCCAGCCCCGCCCGGGTTTCCCCCTCATCCAGCCACACGCACACACGCAACGCGAAACACACACACACACACACACCACCACTGACTCAAGCAAACAAACTCCGACTCTCCCCACTCTCACCACAAACCGCCCCATGTGTTTGTGTTACGCCTTCCTGGCTGATATCCCTACAAATGTCAAAACTAGGAGCGAAGTCAATGTCACAATATCCCTCTTTAGATTGGCGTTTGCAAGCTCTGCCTCTTGAGAGTCTGACTACCTCGTGGGGACAGTGTTTACTGTGATACGTTTGCCTTGTTTCTGTTCTGTCTCCTCCTTGTTTTGTTTGGTTGCTGTTCGAGTAAAATTCAAGATTGCTCAAACTATCGCAAACCTTTAACTGATTAAGTTTGATGGGTTTTTAGGCTACTTCAGGACTATTTTCTGCCACTCCAGACATATTTCTGGAGCCTAACCAACACCGCGAGATGTTTTACAATGACAAGATCACGGGTGTCCGTATTTGCCCAACTCATGAGTGGGTAACACAGCGCGGCTTAGCAGCCATGTGAATCCAGGAACTGGAGAAAATCAAAGAAACAAACAGTAGAAATGTTTAGCAGAAATGATCAGCAGAAGTGTGTTGCAGTAATGGCCACAGTGAAAAAAAATAAAAAAAAAAAAAAACTACAGACAATGCACTGCACTGAACACTACACTTTGCTTCCTGGTATTCCAATCACGGATCTAGCAGTACTACCGTATTATTCCCTGCCTTCATATCGCTTGTTTATTTAATGTCGCTGACAAAAAGCCGCCTGCTAAATGAATGAATGAATGTAAATGTTCAGCAGAAATGTTTAGCAAGCAAATTTTCGGCTAGAATCGTTCAGCAGAAATGGTCACTAAAAATGTTTAGCAAAAATGTTTAGTAGAAATGTTTAGCAGAAATTTTCTTTAGAAAATGTTCATCAGGAAGTAAGTTCTAGAAATGTTCAATAAAAATGAAACTTGAAAAAGAAATGTATTATGGAAACTATTTTTCATATCTGTAACTAAAACAAACAAAAGAGTTTAATATCGTGACAAGCAACTGCTATTTTGCATCATTTCATCTTGAATGTCACACCTTTCAGACAATTTTCACACACCACCTTTCAGGAAAAGCTTAACTGTAGAAAATGTTTGAGTAATCTGAAGTGAACAATCTAATTTGTACAGTGTGCAGAAATCAAAGCTCAAAGAAATGTTAACACCACTGTTAAAGAATTGAAAAATATTGATTGGTCTCTATCTGTGAATGGGTCTGCAACAAATGCAATCACAATCACAATAAAACAACCACTGGGATAATGCACTAAGGTGTCCTGTATCGCTGACAACATGTCTCTACAACTGTTTTCAGACCCTGCTAGCATCTCTACATTTCACTGACAACATTTATTTGTCAAACAGGCAAGTGTTGGATCCATCCATGGCTTGATATGTTCACAAACAACGCCTGTGTAACTGGTTGTAGTCTGCGTGTGTTTTATTTTATTCAAAAAAGGCGGATGACATCTGGGTCAACCTTCATTTATTCTCTGATGACACAAACAAGCAGTCTCCTGAGTGAATCGCCCTTAAACTGTGCTCTATAAAATACACATGACGGGCGCATGGCCAATACATGTTGAAAGAAAATACAAAAAAAAAAAAAACAATCAAAAAGGAGGGTAAAACAACAAAAAGAATCACCAGATAAATAAAATAAATCTAGACACACAAATTAAAATGGGTATATATGTATATAAATGATGATTGATTTAAATAAAGATGAAACAAGATTACTGAGAACTCAAATTTTAACCTACCTCTCCCATTAAATCATAATGCGAAAGGGAAGAGGAGGAGCCAAAACAGGAAATTACACAGACCAATGACATACATGACAATTAAAAGGGAAAATATTCACACAAGTAGCACAGCTTTACACCATTACACTTCTTTTGTGTAATTCCTAAACATTCAATTTATGGAATATTTTCCACACTCGTTACACCTGGATATCAAACCCCAGAAGAGAGTGTTTTTTGATTTTGTTGTGTTCGCTTTTGTTTTTCATAATTGTTAAGCAAGCTTGGATGTGGGAAAGGCACAATATAAACTAAACGTATTAAAGTGTCATGTCAGCACCATGTAATACTCTTTTCCTCTACACTATTACCAAACACAGCACAGCCCAAACATGGCTGCTATGGACTACAAAATCCCAACTAACACGGACTACACGCCCCAACTTAAAAACGGCCTACAGATCCAAACTAACACGGACTAACGTCCCAAATAACACAGATTACATGACCCAGAGAGCACAACTCTATTGATGATCAATCCTACAGTATGTAGGATAAGTGTGCCATTTACCATTTACTGTGCAGTTCAGCCTCAAGACAAGGTTCAACGCTGGAGCAAATCTGACAAAGCTTTGTGGGAGGTCTACAGGCCACATACATGTGTGAAGGAATACAACAAAATTTGTTAAGGGAATAGACTGGTTGATTCATGTTTTGTGTAGGTACAAATACCTATATAGAGATAATATAAGTGGGTACATCTTACTTGTTCCGCAAACCATCATGTTAGCCTTGTTAATGCATGGGTTGATCTAACACCATGAATATCTAACTTGGTGTCCAAAAAGCCATTGAAACAAAGGAGCTTCCAGGCAGAGGTTGCTACTAGCCCGTGAATTCTTTTTAAATTCTTTAGAGAGGTCGTCTCAACAGTTCACAATCACCACCAAAACACAATTAGAGTTCATTTTGGAGTACCAGATGATGTTCAACACAAACTAGGTTACACTGGCCTGCGAAATGGTGACTACGCCGCGGGCCGCGTGCAAAAGTCTGCAAAGTAACCAAAAAATAGTTGTTGTTAAACCTAATGGTCACAGTTATGTAGTTTTAAAATATTTTTTAAATAATTTATATATATATATATATATATATATATATATATATATATACGTCATTCACCCCGCGTGTGGTGCGCTTTACGCTTTTCCAGGTTGACGTCATGGTTCCGCTCGCCATGTCGCGTGAAGTGCTCACAGCTGGAAGATATCGCTGGGCTAAGTGGCTTCATGGTATATACCGCGGCGCCGTGGTTTTGACACGGGCGCGGGTGAATGCTTGAATGCTTGGACTTCCGCTCGTATCGTGTACGTCTGCCATTCATAGACGCCGAAGGACTTCCGCAAGCTTTGGTTCATGTCCGAGTTCATGCCCGCTTCATGCCATAGCCTTACAAGGCATGCGTAGCCAAAGTTATAATCCAGTTTAGTTTCGCTGGTAGAGAGAACTTTGTTTCTGTTTTTGTTTGTTTCTGTTTCATCACCTGTAAAATAAACCTCACCGCTTCTAACTGCAACATGTACCCGCCTCGCTTCTGCCATCACGTGACAGATTCCCCACCACCGATAAAAGGAATACAGCACGAGAACGGAGGAGACCCGAACTGCCTTGATTCAATGAAGTTTAGGCAGCGGACCTACATGAGGAAATGCCGGACCGATTCTATGGATGTTTCGGGTGGTCCGGATCTTTCATTAGAGACTGTCAGAGCTATTTCTCCAGCCTGAGCTTAAACCGAAACCCACCGAGGGACAGTTTGTGAGGGTTCATCCCGGCCTCGCTATGACCGTTCAAGCAAGATGGGGCACGCGGAGTCAGCGTAACGAGACCCGGAGTGCTGGAGAATATTTAATTCAATTCAATTCAATTTATTTGTATAGCGCTTTTACAATAGTCATTGTCTCAAAGCAGCTTTACAGAAATAAAAAACAGGTATAAACAGTCAGAAACAGATAAACAGAGACAAACAGATATAAAACAAATGGAATTTATCCCAACTGGAGCAAGCCACTGAGTGGCGATGGAGGCAAGGAAAAAACTACCTAAGATGTTTTTGAGGAAGAAACCTTGAGAGGAACCTCGACTCAGAAGGGAAACCCATCCTCATCTTGGTAACATACAGAATGTGAAGGTAATCACAGATAATGTGGAAAAGTCTGTTTGACCTTAAAAGCAGCCGTAGTCCCAGTAATCGGAATTGGAGTAGATGAGACATGATTGGATTTGATTGATTTGTCCCATGGTTTTAAAATAATTGAGTGGAGATTTTTTAGAATTACTTTTGGGTTGAACAAGATCCTGCACTACATTGTGTGTTACAGTAGTGTTGTTTAATTGATGTTTAATTGATCATTAACATTGCAATTTATGCATCTGATCAAGGCCTTTTAAATTAAAAATTTATGTATATATATATATATATATATTAATTACGCTAGGTGATAGGCTAATCATAACAATGAAGTATCGTATCAACAATGCTAGGCACAGCAGACCCTCCACAGCAGTAATAGTGATATTGATACCAATAAAAATAGGGAAGTGAGCAGACACATGAACAAATAAGCAAATAATGATATATACATACACATACATACATACACATATGTACATATATACATACACACATAGATACATACATACATTTAAGGGATGTACATGGCATCAATCTGTATTTATTTTAAGTTTGAATGGTTTCCAGTTTTCTCTCGAATTCGCGTATGCAGCTTTTATTTTTCCATGGGTATGTATTCTATTATTAGATTAGTGTCATGGAAATCCCAAACGACCTCGGACTAGCAAACCCATAGAAACTGCACCACACAGCATCTTCATCACATGGACCACCTGCACCTGATTGTCATTCACTTAACGAACACCTATGTGTATATAGCCACAGTTTGTGCTGCACTCCCTTCTCTTGTGTTGGTCTTCTTTATTGTTGGTTTGGTCTTTGTGTTCATAGTCTTTGTTAATGTTTGATTTTGCTCTTAGTGGTTTTCGTCTGTTAATAGTTCTGGGTTTGGGTATTCAGTAAAACTGAAAATCCGCACTTGCATCCATCTCTGCCTTCAAACCGTGACAGAACGCAAGACATTAAAATGGATGAGGGAGGTTTTTTTTAAGTTCAAGAGGACCTGTATGAAAGACAAAAGCTGAGGTAGGAGAACAAAGGTGGCAGGTGAGAAAGAGGGAGAGTGGTCAGAGCCCGGGTCAGAAAAGGCTGTGGTCACCATCAGTCTGATTGCTGGAGGAAGGGATAGGTAGAGGGTCTGTCTGTGAAGAGGCGTCCGCACATACATTTGCTGGGTGGATTTTGTATCTGAGAGGTGGGGGGAACCCTGCATTCCCAGAGGGGGTGCAAAGAAATTTGAGCAGCAGAGTGAGTGTTCAGATCCAAATCCAGCCCCTCCAGTAAAGGAGATAAGAACAAAGGACGGGCACCTAAGACAAACAGAAGAGGGAGGTGACATTGATGAGTTAGATTCACACTTTATCTTTAACAATAAGATATATTTTAGTATTTACAATGAAACCTAGAAACTGGGGAGTAAAGGCAAAGAGACACACACACAGAGGCCTATGTGCACATACACATGGAAATCATGAAGAAAAATAGAAACAGACTATTACAAGGTGAGGAGGTAATGTACATACAAGCATTATAAAACAGAAATGCACAAAAATATGAAAGAATCTTACTCAATGTGTGTGAAGGTGTGTTGAATCCTCTTCTCACGAGAAACCAGTCAGGAGTGACAAAGACGAAGGTCTTATTTTTTACGAGAGAACCAAGACGGGCCATTTATAAGGGTATTTGGCCTGTGTTGCACCTGTGAGATAACCGTCACTGGGAACGGTTAGGGGTGTAAGATAATAGTCTCTGGGAGCGGTTAGGGCCGCAAGATATGTTTCGCTGGGAACAGCAAGCTCTGTGGGAACAGGGTCTCTCAAAAGTGCTCCTTCACGTACGTAATGGTGTCCTGGGAAAGCTACTTCTAAACATATTGGTGTTTGTGTTTAGAAACTGTATAAATAGTGGAGCTTCAGCTCCGGTTATTGGGATCACTTTTGGGACGTCTCAACAATGTGGATCTCGTGTGGTGGAACAATAAACTGGACCCTTTGCTTCTTCTCACTCATGGCTGGTGTCTTATTTTCTTCCTCCAACTGGTTAAAATAAGTGAGTATCTGTTTCTATGTCAAATATTAAGTGTCTTTGGGTAACAGACACAATTTGACCATCAGTCATCAGCACCATAGTGATTGGGCAGCACAGGTGTTTGTGATTACTCATGTAACAGGGAGAACTCAGAGAGGCGGATGCACATGCAGAACGTCTTCATTGAAGATAACACAGGGAACAGGATCAATGAAAAGGACTTAAGGGACAAACACGGGGAGAAGAGACATTAGAAACCAGGATTATCAGAATTTAATCAACTAAAAAGTAAACATCTGTCTGACAGATCAGAAACACTCTTCAGGAGGCAGATGTGGAATTATCAATGACTTTCTGTCCCCAGAAGACTTCATGAACAGAAATACAGAGGCTTTACTGCAAAATGCAAACCACTAATTTGCCACAAAAACAGATGGCCAGGATACAGTTTCATAAAAATACTGAAAAGAGTTTACACTGTATCTACATTTAATAGAGAAACATTTCATTGTTGTGTTTTAATGAAATGTTAGTGTGATGTGGATGTGATTTTCAACATGTTATGGCCTGAAACTGCAGATGTGATCTTATATAAACACACGTGACATCATGTGAATAATATGTGATAAACTAAACATCATCTGATCGTTTATATCTGGGTTTCTGTTCATCTCCATTATTTATAACGATACTCTAGGTGTTATGAAATAAAAACACTAAAGACCTGATAGTTAATGATCATGCAGCTGGAATAAAAGGACATTCTGATCACAGATAAAGAGGATTATTGTGTAATATTAGCTGCTGTGAGATCAGAGAGGTGTAGAACTTTCTCTTTTCTAAGCTTTGTGTTGCAACATGATAAATTGCAAATGATAAAATTATAAAAAAAAATCACATTGTTCAAACTCTCACACTTTTTTCAAATTGCTTGGATACAATACACTTACCCTTACATAATTAGATCATTTGTTCATTGATTTAAAATCGTGTGTGAGTGTGTGTGTGTGTGTGATTGTGTGTGTGTGAGTGTGTGTATGTGTGTGTGTGAGTGTGTGTGTGTGTGTGTGTGTGTGTGTGTGTATAGTGTGTGTGTGAGTGTGTGTGTGTGTGATTGTGCTGTAGCACATCGGTCCCCCTCAGCACCCGCAGTAGGTCCCAGCTGCAGCAGTCACACTCACCCAGGTTTTTGTACGACGCTCTAACACTGTGTGAACACATAGCTATCACTGATCTCATGTACACTCTGACAGTAATAATCTCCAGCATCTTCAGTCTGGACTCCACTGATGGTCAGAGTGAAATCAGATCCAGATCCACTGCCACTGAAACGAGCTGGAATACCTGATTGTAACTTCTTCACATATCTGATTAGGAGTTTAGGAGATGCTCCAGCTTTCTGCTGATACCAAAATATATTATTATCTCCATCAGAGTCAACATGAACATCCGAGCTGGTTTTTACAGCTGATGGTGAGTGTGTCTCCTGGAGAAACAGGGTTTCACTGCAGGACTCTGAGTCACAGTCACCTGACCTCTGGATCCTGAAAAAAGAAGAAGAAGAAACCGTTCCCTACATTAATAATGATGTTGAGTTTGAAGTTCATCTAGTCGGCCCTACTTCACATGGATTTGTCAGCTGAACAGTAGAAGATAAAACATTGTGTTACCCTGGCAGAGGGCCAGTGTGCAGATGAAGACGCTGATCAAACTCATGGTTGCTGTGGGTGAAGTCGGCTGAGCAGCAGCTCTCAGTCATGAAGTGTTAAAGTCACAGGGCTATAAACACACCGCAGAGCGCTGAAGCATGAGCTGCTAATGCAAAGTTGAACCTCTCTCTATGGAAACGTATTTGTGTGTGTGTGTGTGTGTGTGTGTGTGTGTGTGTGTGTGGTCACTGTAGTGTAACAGAGGGTTTTCTGTATCACTGTAGAACCAAAGCCTGCTGTGCCCAATGCTCCAAGACTCAAAGGACAAAAGCAGTGTATTATTATCTAGAACAGATTCCATCTCTGCTTGGAATTGAGCTCCACTGAATTCTGAGGTGAGTGGGCCAGTGGAATGAAAGTCCTCCACCAAGTTAATGACCTGCTTTTGATTTGTTAGTGGGGTCGTCCTGGTTCTCCACTCTTCACCTTCAGAGTAGATACTGGCAGGAACTCATGTGTAACACTGGGGACTGGGTGGGTCCTGATCAGTGAAGCAGTGTGTGGAACTAGCACCAGAACACACGGTTCTGACAAAGGTGTCACAAATACTGGGATGATCTGGAAAGGCCCTTTTGAAGCTGACTTTTTACCCAGGAAATCTAATGAACATCCGGGTTAGATCATGTGACCATATGTCAATTTTGTGTTACCATGACATTATTTCCAAAATGGTGGTCTCAATATTGGTCATTTTCCATATACACTTTGCCTCTATCTGCGCATGGGTCTGCAACAAATATCAGGAAATCGTTCATACTGGGATAATGACACAAGGTGTCCCATGGTCGCTGACAACATGTCTCACATCTGTTTTCAGACCCTGCTAGCATCTCTACATTTCACTGACAACATTTATTTGTCAATCCGGCAAGTGTTGGATCCATCCATGGCTTGATATGTTCACAAACAATGCCTGTGTAACTGGTTGTAGTCTGCGTTGTGTGTTTTATTTTATCCAAAAAAAGGCGGACGACATCTGGGTCAACTCTTCATTTATTCTCTGATGACACAAACAAGCAGTCTCCCTGAGTGAATCGCCCTTAAACTGTGCTCTATAAAATACACATGACGTGCGATGGCCACATGTTGCCTTTGTTTATTTATTCATTTTCCTATGATTCATTTACATATAATTAATTTTCATGTGATTCATTTACCTTTTCTCCCCTCCCTTTCCCAAATATTTCATTGACAAGAAAAAGAAAAAGTGATAAATGATGATTTAAAAAAAGATGAAACAAGATTGAGAACTCAAAATTAAACCTACCTCTCCCATTAAATCATAATGCAAAAGGGAAGAGGAGGAGCCAAAACAGGAAATTACACAGACCAATGACATCATGATAATTAAAGGGGAAAGTATTCACACAAGTACAGTGAGGGAAAAAGTATTTGATCCCCTGCTGATTTTGTACGTTTGCCCACTGACAAAGAAATGATCAGTTTCTAATTTTAATGGTAGATTTATTTGAACAGTGAGAGACAGAATAACAACAAAAAAATCCAGAAAAATGTTATAAATTTCAAAAATGTTATAAATTGATTTGCATTTTAATGAGGGGAAATAATTATTTTGGCCCCTCTGCAAAACATGACTTAGTACTTGGTGACAAAACCCTTGTTGGCAATCACAGAGGTCAGACGTTTCTTGTAGTTGGACACCAGGTTTGCACACATCTCAGGAGGGATTTTGTCCCACTCCTCTTTACAGATCTTCTCCAAGTCATTAAGGTTTCGAGGCTGACATTTGGCAACTCGAACCTTCAGCTCCCTCCACAGATTTTCTATGGGATTAAGGTCTGGAGACTGGCTAGGCCACTCCAGGACCTTAATGTGCTTCTTCTTGAGCCACTCCTTTGTTGCCTTGGCCATGTGTTTTGGGTCATAGTCATGATGGAATACCCATCCACGACCCATTTTCAATGCCCTGGATGACGGAAGGAGGTTCTCACCCAAGATTTGACGGTACATGGCCCCATCCGTCGTCCCGTTGATGCGGTGAAGTTGTCCTGTCCCCTTAGCAGAAAAACCCGCAAAGCATAATGTTTCCACCTCCATGTTTGATGGTGGGGATAGTGTTCCTTTGGTCATAGGCAGCATTCCTCCTCCTCCAAACACGGCGAGTTGAGTTGATTCCAAAGAGCTCCATTTTGGTCTCATCTGACCACAACACTTTCACCCAGTTGTCCTCTGAATCATTCAGATGTTCATTGGCAAACTTCAGACGGGCATGTATATGTGCTTTCTTGAGCAGGGGGACCTTGCGGGAGCTGCAGGATTTCAGTCCTTCACGGCGTATTGTGTTACCAATTGTTTTCTTGGTGACTATGGTCCCAGCTGCCTTGAGATCATTGACAAGATCCTCCCGTGTAGTTCTTGGCTGATTCCTTAGTGTTCTCATGATCATTGCAACTTCACGAGGTGAGATCTTGCATGGAGCCCCAGGCCGAGGGAGATTTACAGTTCTTTTGTGTTTCTTCCATTTGCGAATAAGCACACCGACTGTTGTCACCTTCTCACCAAGCTGCTTGGCGATGGTCTTGTAGCCCATTCCAGACTTGTGTAGGTCTACAATCTTGTCCCTGACATCTTTGGAGAGCTCTTTGGTTTTGGCCATGGTGGAGAGTTTGGAATCTGATTGATTGATAGATTTCTGGCTCCCAGGTGTCTTTTATACAGGTAACAAGCTGAGATTTTGAGCACTCCCTTTGTATAAAATGTATAAATGTATAAAAGACAATAGTGGTCAAATAGTGTATATATATATCCACTTTAATAAATGTGCTCCTCTTAGCAGAAGGTGGAAATCATCATCTACCATTATACACATCAGCTGATTTTTCATCACAGAAGGAACAGCTGATGAAGAGTTTTCTGCTTTTCCCTGTGCAAAAAGTCCTCAGCAAAACCAGGAGGCCGAGCAGCTGCCACAACGGCACAGGAGGGCAGAGGGACGTCCTCGGCAGAGCATGAAAGCGGGGTGACGTTCTTGGCAGAGCATGAAAGCGGGGTGACGATCTCCACGGGATAGGGGATTGAGCGAGCTTCACTACGAGGTTCAAGGGGGGAGCGAAGTGCCCTACGAGGCTCACAGGGGGAGCGAGGTTCTCCACGAGGCTTAAGGGGGGAGCGAGGTTCTCCGCGAGGCCAGGGAGAGGAGCGAGGTTCCCCGCAAAGCCCAAGGAAGGAACAATGCTCTCCGCAGAGCAGGAAGGGGGAGCGACATACTGAGCGCAGCAAAGGAAAGGAACGACGTCTTTAGCAGAACATGGAGGCAGAGTGACGTCCTCAGTGAAGCAGAATGGTAGAGAGACAACCTCAGCCCGAGCAGGAAGGCAGAGCAGCGTCCACAGCCGAGCAGGTAGGCAGAGCGACGTCCACAGCCGAGCAGGAAGGCTGAGCCGCATCCTCAGCCAAGCTCATCCACAGCCTGTCGGTGTGGCATGGCGTAGTCCTGTATGAACGCCGGGTGTGGCGTGGTGCATGGTCTGTCCCTCTGCGGCTGCGGGACAGGTTCCTTGGCTGCGCCAGGCAGCAGGACAGCTTCCTCGGCTGTGCAGGGCAGCAGGACAGCATCCTCAGCTGTGCCGGGCAGTGAGACAGCTTCCTCGGCTGGCAGGAGCTCCACAGTAGAAACCTCCCCATTGGCTTCAGGCTGGAGCACTGCTGTCCTCGGTGCCCCCCCAAAGAAATTCCAGGGCTTGCCTTAGCAGACTCTGGCATGCGCATTTAATAATAAACAAACAGTCTACAAAACAAAGACACCAAGACAACTTGGCAAAACACTGTGGCAAGAGACGAAACACTGAGACATAAATGACAAGAGTCTACGACAACGAAAGACAAGAAACCAGTGCAGACAAAGACTAGATATACACATGAGTGCTCATTAACAAAACATGAATCAGGTGCAGGTGGTCATGTGACTGGTGGTGCAGTGCAGTGGCTGATGGGAAATGGAGTCCAGAGATTCTAGATACGTGACAACTTTTCTTCTATATCATTACCAAACACAGCACAGCCTAAACATGGCTGCTATGGACTACATGTCCCAACTAACACCGACTAAACTTCCCAACTCACATGGACTGCACGTCCCAACTAACACAGACTACACGTCCCAACTAACATGGACTACACGTCCCAACTAACACGGACTACATGGCCCAGAAGAGCACAACTCTATTGTTGAGCAATCCTATGTGATTTTATGGTCTACCAAGGCAGCACTGGGGAAAGAAGTCCATTCAATTCAATTCAATTTTATTTGTATAGCGCTTTTTACAATAGTCATTGTCTCAAAGCAGCTTTACAGAAATAAAATACAGGTATAAACAGTCAGAAACATCTAAAGAGAGACAAACAGGAACAGATAAACAGAGACAAACAGGTAGAAAACAAATGGAATATATCCCAACTGAGCAAGCCACTGAGTGGCGACGGTGGCAAGGAAAAACTCCCTAAGATGTTTTTTTGAGGAAGAAACCTTGAGAGGAACCCGACTCAGAAGGGAAACCCATCCTCATCTGGGTAACACAGAATGTGAAGGTAAAACAGATAATGTGAAAAATGAGAAGTATGGCCTTAGGAGCAGCCGTAGTCCCAGCAGAAGATTTGGGCTCATCCAGAGGCAGAGGGGATCTGGATCTCCAATATCTCCATAAATCTGCAGGGGCTCGCAAAAAGAGAGAGAGAGAGGGAGAAAAACGATTAGGACTGTGAATTAGTGAGATATAATTTAGTCAGGGTAAGCTTGAGTAAACAAATATGTTTTAAGCCTAGATTTAAACACTGAGACTGTGTCTGAGTCCTGAACACTAATAGGAAGACTGTTCCATAACTGTGGGGCTCTATAAGCGAAGGCTCTTCCCCCTGCTGTAGACTTCACTATTCTAGGTAATATCAAATAGCCTGCATCTTTTGATCTGAGTAGGCGTGGCGGATCATATAAAACCAGACGGTTGCTTAGATATTGTGGTGCAAGACCGTGTAGTGCTTTATAGGTTATTAGAAGTATTTTAAACTTAATGCGAAATTTTACAGGGAGCCAATGCAGTGTGGATAAGATCGGGGTGATATGGTCGTATCTTCTAGTTCTAGTAAGGACTCTAGCAGCTGCATTCTGGACTAACTGGAGTTTATTTATATTCTTACTGGATAATTTCAATATTTTCTATACTTAGTCCGTATGTTAGTATGAGGTCAAGAGTGTGACCACCACTATGAGTAGGCCCGATTACGTTCTGATTAATCCCTACTGAATCTAAGATGGACATGACCGCTGTTCTCAGAGGGTTCTCCAGGTTATCAAAATGAATATTAAAATCTCCGACGATTAATGCTTTATTTACAGACACAACCAGGTTTGATACAAAGTCTGCAAATTCATTAAGAAATTCAGTATAAGGCCCTGGGGGTCTGTAAATAATAATTAGAGGAATTGACTTATTTTTTTGTGGCTATGTAATTTACACTGGTATAAAGAATTTCAAAGGAATTAAACTTATGACCATATTTTTGTGTGACGACTAGATTTTCACTATGGATAAGACCAACACCTCCTCCTCTACCAGTTGAACGAGGCTGATGTACATAACTGTATCCAGGAGGACTGGCTTCATTTAATGCTATGTACTCATTTGGTTTAATCCAAGTTTCCGTTAAACATATTAAATTACATTCCTGGTCAGTAATGATGTCGTTGATAATAAGAGCCTTAGACATAAGAGATCTAACGTTTAATAGTCCTAGCTTCAGATCAAAAATGCTGGCTGTGCATTCAATATGATTTAATTTTATGTTAATTAGGTTATGAAGGTTACGAGATTTCCTATTTATGTGTATAGCTCGGGGAACAGACACAGTCTCAATAGTATTTATTACTGGTAACTGACTATTAAATGAACATTGATTAAACTGACTGCTATTGTCAGAAGATGTACTTACGGTAGAGAGTCACTTGGAGTGAAGCGCCTTGGAGATGTTGTCGGACAGCAGTTCCGCTCCAACGCTGCTGGGGTGCAGGCCATCAGGACGAAACAACCTAGGGCGCTCCACTTGTCCACTTGGCATAGGAGGTGACATTGTCGTTGAGCTGTATGAAACTCTCCCATCAAACCAAAATTGTAAAGTATTTGCGGGCAATTTTTCTTCCTCTCCAGCACTGGTTCTCAAGCTTCTTCAACGACAGATCTATTTTGTAGGAACAATCCGTTGCAATCGCTTAGCTTTTCGCTTTTCTCATCTTCAGATTGAAGATGAGAAAAGTCTTGGCAAGTAAGTCAGAGGATCTGTTGATGCCATGGTAGCCAAGGAGCAAAGCATAATCATTGTCAGGATGTATGAAAATAAATCTGTTACCCTGATCTCATTCTATCTGAACTGGCCTGATCTGTGTAGTTCAGCCTCAAGACAAAGTTCAACGCTGGGGCAAATCTGACAAAGCTTTTGTGGAGGTCTACAGGCCACACATTGTGAAGAAATACAAAAAAATTGTGGAGGGAATCATGTTGGGCCTTGTTAATGCATGGTTGATCTACCACCATGAATATCAACGACTTGGTGTCCAAAAGCCATTGAAACAAAGGAGCTTCCAGGCAGAGGTTGCTACTAGCCTGATTCTTTTAAATTCTCAGAGAGGTCGCTCAACAGTTCACAACACATGTTTACAATCACCACCAACACCCAAGAAAGTTCATTTTGGAGTACCACACGATGTTCGCACAAACCAGGTTACACTGGCCTGCGAAATGTGACACGCGTGGCCATTGCAAAGTCTGCAAAGTAACCAAAAAAATAGTTGCTGCTAAACCTAATGGTCACAGTTATTTAGTTTTAAAATATGTTGTGGAAAAGTAAATAAGATTCTAAAACTGTATTATTTCTGAACAACTCATTCACATGAACTTGCGATGGATGCTCCACATCATCAAAAAAAAACCTTTACTTTTCAAACAATATACACTCACCGTTCACTTTAATAAATGTGCACCTGCTCATCTATGCGTTTATCTAATCAGCCAATTATGTGGCAGTAGCTGCACAATGCATAGAATCATGGAGATACAGGTCAAAAACTTCAGTTATTCCACAAGGAGTAAGTGACTGTCACAATCTCCCCTTTAGACAGTGCTGCAGCCTGAAGTCGGCTCGGAGAGTCTGATCACTGTGACAGTGTTTACTGTGGACACGTTTGTTTTGTTTCTGTTCTGTCTCCTCCTTGTTTTGTCATTGGTTGTTGTTTGGGGGTGTGTCTACATTGGTTTCAACCATCAACACTTAACTCTAATTATGTTTGCGATATATACCCCTCGTCTCACAGTACACAGCATGGAGTATTATAGTAGATAGTTACCTTGAAAGTGAGATTGTTTAGTTTAAAACATAGATACGTTTTTAATGATGTCACGCTGTTGTTTCCCACCTCTCATTTCCTTGTTCATGTTTCGTGTTTTGACCTCGGTTTTAGTGACTCGATTTTGATTCCTCCCTAGCCCAGTTTATGCGTGTTTTCCGCTCGTCCGACCCATTGCCTGCTTTCGACTACGCCTCTGTATCACATTTTGGATTTGTCTCCCTCACTTTAATAAAATGTATTTACCTGCACTTGCTTCCACCTCAATTAATGATCCATGACAGAATACTCTGCCCAACATGGATGCAGCAGGAAGATGCGGGAGATGTCACACTACGCAAACCATCCCAGCCTGGGATTTGATCCAGTTTCCGTAAGAGACTTTTGTGGATCTCCCAGATCGGTTTGATGGGTTCTTAGGCTACTAGAAGTATTTTCTGGTTGACTGCCAGATGTATTTCTGGAGCCTAACAGACACCAAGCCATGGATAAGATTCATGGTGTCCCAGTTTTTTGGCCCAACCCGCCAGTGGGCACAGCGTCTAGCAGCCATGGGATCCAGGGTACTGGAGAAAAGTACTCAGTTTATGGAACAATTTTTGAAGGAGTTTGGGGATCCAGGGCAGATCTACAACCTGGATCAACTGTTGAAGGGAGTCAATGTGACGAACAAGGCTGACCTGCCATTCCACATCTATTATGAGGGGATTGACAGGTCAGCCTCCACAGCTCCACTTCAGGATCTTGCCAACGTGGTGGAGGTTCCACCAAGATGCATGACTGAGGGCTGCTGGAAAGAGTCTCAGCTACAATGTCCTACATGCAAAAAACTAGGTCTCCAGGAAGAATTTTTCTGCTCAAAGGAATGCTTCAAGGGCAGCTTGCGTAAGCACAAATTATTACACCAGAAAGCCACTGCGGAACTACAGCCAGAGGTCAACGTGGCGACCTCAAAACTCCAGCTTGAGACCCATGAGGAGCTCTCACCTGCTAAACATATTAAAGGAGGCAGGCAGACAAATCCAAAACGTTTCACATTTTAATAATTTGAGAGTAATGTTCTCTTCTTGCCACTTTCAGGGCTTCACTGTACTTAAGTATTCATCATACGTGAGCTTATGGATAGTTAATCCTGATTTTTTTGTACTGCCATTCAAGCTGCCTATTTTTAATCTGTATTTGTGTATATTCCTGTATACATTGTTGTTGTAAGTATGCCTGAGTTGCCATTCATAAATACCTAGCCTACAGCTACATTTACACTTACATTTATTCACTTGGCAGATGCTTTTATCCAAAGCGACTTACAAATAAGCAAAGTGATATATCAAGCAGAGAACAATACAAGTAGTGCTACTATACAAGATCCACATCTATACATCTTCCACTGCAAAGGCCAACACTTCATTATATTATTACAAGCCTTACACAGTATTGTTCTTTCTTGGACTGCAGAACTGTGGACAACTCGAGCTGACAACACTCGATCTTTAGGAGCTCGAAGATATAGAATGAACGTTAATAATGCAATAATGATAAAGCTAAGGTGTTCTGGTAAACTGAATATATTTGACACAACACCATGGCATTTTCAATTAAAACTAAACACATCATCATTACATCATCACGTAGACCTGCATCAAACTGCCTTCACATTTCGCTTCAGTCAAATGAAGCTTTATGTTCTATTGTGGGGATTTTTTCCTTCAGCAGGAACTCAGGTCATGTGTGTTTAAGGTGTTCAGTTCAATTCAGTTTTATTTCTATGGGGTAGAAAAGGAGACTGTTTGGTGGTTAACCTTTACAGATGATGAGAAAATGAATATTGAAATAGAGAATAATATAGAAATGAATGTTGAGTCTTATTGAAAGATCCTGCACTACATTGTGTGTTACAGTAGTGTGGAGTAGACACTGCTCCTCTTAGCAGAAGGTGGAAATCATCATCTACCATTATACACATCAGCTGATTTTTCATCACAGAAGGAACAGCTGATGAAGAGTTTTCTGCTTTTCAGGAATGATTCTTTTTTAAACATCAACACGTTTGATGATGTTCAGTGGAGTGCAGCTTTAGCAGCTCTGCAGCTGTTCTCAGATCAGTGTGTGTTTCTGAGTCAGAGCACTTCCTCTACAGCTGAGGGAGGTTTTTGTACCACGCTATAACACTGTGTGTACGGAGTGCTGCTACTCTGCTGACAGTAATAATCTCCTGCATCTTCAGACTGAACTCCAGAGATTTTTAGACTAAATTGTGAACCAGATCCACTGCCACTGAAACGATCTGGAATCCCAGACTGACGAGAAGTTGCATAATAGATCAGGAGTTTAGGAGCTTCTCCAGGTTTCTGCAGGTACCAGTGGAGGCTAGTGCTAATACCCTGACTGGCGCTACAGGTGAGAGTAACAGATTGTCCTGGAGAAACAGACTGAGGTCCTGGAGACTGAGTCAGGACGATTTCCCCAAAGGACTCTAAAGAGAAGAATGCAGAGTTAAAATAATGTAAACAAATGTAGTAATGAGTGTGAGAGTGATGTGATGATGTGTATGAATAATAAAAGTAAAGAGAGAGTCTCACGGTGAGCGAGGAGTCCCAGTGTCCCCAGCAGTAGAATCAGTAACCATCATCATGTGCTGCGTGTCAGTGGCTCTGAAAGGACTGAACACACTCCTGATCAGCACTACAGCTCTTAAAGTGTGTGTAGCACTGTCATTGAGCACACATATGCAAACACCACAACTGTGTGTGTGTGTGTGTGTGTGTGTGTGTGTGTGTGTGTGGGTGGTCACTGTAGTGTAACAGAGGTTTTTGTACGACGGTTTCATTAGAATGTATCACTGTGGTGGACTCTTCGGTGGAGGAACCAAACTCATGGTGAAAAGTAAGCTCTCTTCTTAATTAAAATGGAATAAATTAATGGATTTATTTTTATTATTAATTTGATTATTGAACAAACTTTAGAAAAGTTGAAAATGATTCATGTTAAATGTTTGTTATAAAGGTTAGTGTGTAAAAAATCAGTATCTTAAACACATTTATATGTTTGTGTTGATTGTAATGATTATATTTCATTGTTAAAAGTGAGAGAATAAATCCAGATGTTTGTGCTGTTTAAATTCACCTTGAGTTCAGCGTCTAGTGATTCATTTTCATTGAGAATCAACACCAGAATAAATCTGATCAAAGTTCTGCTCGGTCCACGATGTAAAGAGTAACTAGTAAATGTTCTCCTGCTGCTGGAACACATTTGTGCTGCTGCAGAGTTTCGGGTTTTGTCTCTATTGGAGTTCAGAACATTTACAGAATACACTCACTGAGTGTTTCAGTGTTGGAATACAGTGTGACTACTGGATGCAGTTACAGTACTGAATAGAACTGGGTGAACACTACATCAGAAAGAAGATGGATTATGGTGTGGAGTTAAAGATGATGGCTCCACATGTCCACTCTTTGTTTGTTAGTGGACTTTAAACCAAATGGACTGATGTTTCTCCAGACAAATTCCTCGTATGTGTAAGCACGCTCGGCTATAAAGCTGATTCTGATTCTGAAACTGCTCCCGAATCGAAGCCCCCCTTGTGTCTCTGTTCATTTAGAGTTAGGTTCTGTTTTTATGTCTATGGGTCGAGTTTATAGATGCTGCTGAAGGTCATAGAAGTTTCCAGATGTTTCTACTGAACTGCAGTAATGTGAATAAGCAGTAATGAGTAAATGTTGTGTAAGCGTGTGTAAATGTGTGTTTATTGTGTGTTTGTGGTCTCCAGCCGGGTCCCACGGTGAAGCCCTCCGTCTCTGCTCCCTCCCTCCTCTCTGCAGCTGTCTGAGGGATCGGCCTCGCTGCTCTGCCTGCTGTCTGCCTACTCTCCACAGGGGGCGCTGGTGAGCTGGACAGTGGACGGCTCAGAGGTGAAGGACGGGGTTCTGACCAGCGCAGAAGAACAGAAGAAGGACGGGTACACACGCAGCAGCACCCTGACCCTCAGCAAAGAAGACTGGGAAAAGGGGGAGGAGTTTGTCTGTAAGGTCTCCCATGACAACGCCGCATCATCCGGTCACGCTCAGAAAGAGCCAGTGTGACGCCTAACAGCTCCAAGATAGAATTGAACACTGAGCTGCTTTACACATCCATCTACAATAGAGTTTCAATTCTACACAATGCTGACATTTCTGTCTTTACTCTCTTCACTGTCCTGTTGCTCTTCCTGTAGTTTTGCTCTGCTGAAATAAAGCTTCATTTTGGACATTGTGTGTTCTTTTATTAGAGTTAATAGTCATTATCAGTGTGATGAGAGAGTGTGTTTAGCTGTAGATTCAGTGCTGTGTGTTGTGCTTCAGTGAGTTTGGCTGAAGGAAGTTGAACATCTGGTGAAAGTGCTGCTCTATTCTGGGAGAAAGAGGATCACTCAGCCGCCTTCATGTAAATCTCTCTCTCACTTCACTGATCTTTCAGTTTTACTGGTTAAAACTGTCTCTGTGTGTTTAGCTGGGTGTGGAGCAGGAAGCTGCTTTCATGTCTGTCTTTAGTGCAGGATTTATGGTTGAGGTAACTGACACTGCACACTTATTTTATATTAATAGTAACGGAAGAGTCGTTCATCTCCTTCATCTGTTCCTACTTGGTGTCAGAACTGGACACTGAATTTAAACTGAAAATGATCTTCTGTGTTTTTCTGACTCAGAATTATCATTTTTTAACTCCCATTTAACTTAAGTGTAGTATTTAACAATTTATCCAAACATAAGGATAAATATCGGTTTCATCAGATCCAGATTTAAATTGTATTAAATTATATTAAACTGATTATACCTAATTTGTCATTTCTCATGTATGTTCACATTCTACATTGATTATTATAAAGATCCACAAAACACTAAACACTTTCACTCTCTAAACACATCAATGCAATTCACATGACTTTATTAGAATATTAATGATTATAATATAATTAAATCCAGTGAGTAATAGACATAAACACTGTGTTTAAGGTCACATGTGTAAATCCACTGTATTGTACATTCCCAGGTTATATGGGGTGAACTCTGCTGCTCTTAACTATTATAACTCTATAACTGAAGGTGTGTAACATATATACTCCAATGTGTAACACTGGGGACTGGGTGGGTCTGCAACAAATGCCGGGAAATCGTTCATACTGGGATAATGACACAAGGTGTCCCGTGGTCGCTGACAACATGTCTCACATCTGTTTTCAGACCCCTGCTAGCATCTCTACATTTCACTGACAACATTTATTTGTCAATCCGCAAGTGTTGGATCCATCCATGGCTTGATATGTTCACAAACAATGCCTGTGTAACTGGTTGTAGTCTGCATTGTGTGTTTTATTTTATTCAAAAAAAAGGCGGACGACATCTGGGTCAACTCTTCATTTATTCTCTGATGACACAAAACAAGCAGTCTCCCCTTGGAGTGAATCAGCCTTAAACTGTGCTCTATAAAATACACATGACGTGCGATGGCCACATGTTGCCTTTTGTTTATTTATTCATTTTCCTAAGATTCATTTACATATAATTAATTTTCATGTGATTCATTTACATGTGATTCATTTACCTTTTCTCCACTCCCTTTCCCAAATATTTCATTGACAGGAAAAAGAAAAATAAATAAATAAATAAATAAAAATTAAGTGTGTCGTCCCGCCGGCTCATCATGGCTACTCAATAGCTGTCGCTGGTTATATAAAAATTATAAAACTCAAGAACAGGCACCATTTAAATAAAGTAAACATAGGAATATAAATAGCCAATTGGAGCTTAAGAGAGACACACACCCAAAGTCTCCATAAAACAAGGGAGACAGCCGGTTTCACACCTAGGTTTGTCCACAAAGTGGACCTAGAGTAAGATAAACAAAATTTACCTTAACCTAAAAAAATTCCAGTAAGAGAAAAGTCCCCTACTGACTTCAAATCTAATAAATAGTCTGTGCACTTTAACAAATATAATGTCCAAACCTTTTAAAGACTTATACCTAATAATATTACAGAGTGTAAAATAACTAATAAAATAAAATAAAATGGCCGCTTCACGCGAATCGCGCAACAAAACAAACAAACTCACTCACGAGGTTGATGGAGATGTCCGTGTCCAGAGTCCCCGCACGTCACTGCAGTTGCTCACGCGCTACTGTAGTTCAACAACAGGCGGTCTTCCTCCAGTTAGTCTCGTGGTCTTGTGCCTCCAGAAGCAACTCATTTTCTTTCGAAGCCTGTTAGCATGACACAGTCCTAGCTACCGAAGTTGCTAACTTTTCAAGCAATACCATTAGCTGAACTATTCAGACAAATTCCCTTGAAAAAGTCTCTATGTGATACCGACTCTTCTACATGCAAAGTAGTGAATAAGTTATCGGTCTGACAACCATTAAGTGTTCATTAAGCATGAAAAGTCACATTAATCACTGTACAGTTCTCCAGTGTGATCTTCTCCATGCCTCACCTGCAGCCCCCCACACACACAAAAAAAAAAAAAAACACGTGATCTTTCCTTACACAGGATTTGCCTCCTCCCCTGACCTCTCACCTTTCCCATTGATTGGCTAACAGTTAACCTAGAAGTAAATAATTGTATATCTTTCATATTTTTTCATAGAACAAAGTAACAATCTTTTCCACATGAATGTGTACTTACAATTATTTATCATGGGAATACAGAATTCCAAAAATACAGTGTGTGTATTTAAATTCGTACAAAACAAAAGGAAACTTAACCATGTATTTTCTACAGAGTTACATATACATACACATACATACATTTCTTTGTCAGTGGGCAAACATACAAAATTAGCAGGGGATCAAATACTTTTTTCCCTCACTGTAGACAGCTACATCAGGTATACACTTCCTTTTGTGTAATTCTAACATTAAATTTATGGAATATTTTCCATACTCGTTACACCTGGATATCACCCCAGAAGAGAGTGTTTTTCATAAGTGTTAAGAAATCTTGGGTGTGGGAAAGGCACAATATAAACTAAACATATTACAATGTCATGTCAGCGCCAGATTCTGCTCTATACTTTTCCTCTATACCCTTACCAAACACAGCACAGCCTAAACATGGTTGCTATGGACTACAAATCCCAACTAACGCGGACTACACATCCCACCTAATAACATGGACTACACATCCCAACTAACACGGACTACACATCCCACCTAATAACATGGACTACACATCCCAACTAACAAGGACTACACGTCCCACCTAATAACATGGACTACACGTCCCAACTAACACGGACTACACGTCCCACCTAATAACACGGACTACACATCCCAACTAACACGGACTACACATCCCAACTAACACGGACTACACGTCCCAACTAACACGGACCTCACGTCCCACCTAATAACACGGACTACATGTCCCAACTAACACGGACTACACGTCCCAACTAACACGGACTACACGTCCCACTAACATGGACTACAAATCCCAACTAATATGGACTACACGTCCCAACTAACACGGACTACACGTCCCACCTAATAATTCTGACTACATGTCCCAACTAACACGGACTACATGTCCCAACTAACACGGACTACACGTCCCAACTAACATGGACTACATGGCCCAGATAAGCACAACTCTATTGTTGAGCAATCTTATGTGATTTTGTGGTCTACCAAGGCAGCACTGGGGAAAGAAGTCCACTTGGCATAGGAGGTGACATTGTGGTTGAGCTGTGTGAAACTCGAAAATTATGAAGTATTTGCGGGCAACTTTTCTTCCTCTCCAGCGTTAGTTCTCAGGCTTCTTAAGTGACAGATCTACTTTGTAGGAACAATCCGTTGCAATCGCTTAGCTGGTGGCGAAGGAGCAAAGCATAATCATTGTCAGGATGTATGACAATAAATCTGTTACCCTGATCTCATTCTATCTGAACTGCCCTGATCTGTGCAGTTCAGCCTCAAGACAAATTTCAACGCTGGAGCAAATCTGACAAAGCTTTTGTGGAGGTCTACAGGCCACACATTGTGAAGGAATACAACAAATTCATGGAGGGAATCATGTTGGGCCTTGTTAATGCATGGTTGATCTACCACCATGAATATCAACGACTTGGTGTCCAAAAGCCATTGAAACAAAGGAGCTTCCAGGCAGAGATTGCTACTAGCCTGATTCTTTTAAATTCTCAGAGAGGTCACTCAACAGTACACAACACATGTTTACAATCACCACCAACACCCAAGAGAGTTCAATTTTGGAGTACCACACGAATGCGCAGACAAACCAGGTTACACTGGCTCTGCTAAATGTCTGCAGAGTAACCAAAAAATAGTTGTTGTTAAATCTAATGGTCACAGTTATGTAGCTAAAATATGTTGTGGAAAAGTAAATAAGATTCTAAAACTGTATTATTTTTTGAACAACTCATTCACATGGATGCTCCACATAATAAAAAAAAAAAAACCTTTACTTTTCAAACAATATACACTCACCGGCCCACTTTAATAAATGTGCACCTGCTCATTTATGCAGTTATCTAATCAGCAAAATCATGTGCCAGCAGCAACACAAGGCATAGAATCATGCATATATACATGTTGTCGCTGGGCGACCAACACCCGAGCCGCAAACTAGGAGGTTCGGCTCTCTTCCCCGACTGCCCAACGCTTAACCGGAAGGGCCGTCACGGCAGGGGAGCCACCCCGCCGCGGCGGGCGTGGATTGGCGAACCGGAGTGAGAGGTTCACCAATACAGCTCCAGAAGAAGGGGATAAAGGACACCCTTCCGTCACGGAAAGATGGAGACCAACTCGCCTACGTAGGCAGCTAATGACACGAGGTATTTGCCAACGGATCCGCCGCAACACAGGCTTACTTAACTGCTCACGCTCTTCTCTCTCTCTTCTCTCTCTCTCTCTCTGCTCACAGAGGGCTCACCGACGAGGACCACTCACGACAGACGCAGGACAGTGGTGAGGCTGAGACACCGCACAGGGAACCGCTTTCCTTCCCGCTCTTCCGGGAATCCCGACACCCCCGGACGCCCGCACGCCAGCCCCGCCCCGCCGGTTCCCCTCATCCAGCAACAGACCGCTACTCAGCAACTCGCCGAAAGCCTCCTGGAGGCCACACAAACGCGGTGGACCTTAAGACCCTGACCCCGCCGCCACACACCCCTCCCGACCCCAGGTGCGAGCTCCGCAGCCTATTACCACCCCTCTCCCCGACGTAAGACCTCGTAGCTTATTTTGAAACCTTCGAAAATATTGCCCGTCGGGAGGGTGGGATCGGGATGACTGGCCCAGGGCCATTGGCGGGTTACTCACGGGGAGGCACGCACCGCCATTACAGCCTCGAACCAGAAGACGCCGCAGATATACCCAACGATGAAAGAGGGGGTCCTGGCGCGGTGTGGCCGCACCAGCGCCAGGTGGCAGTAGAGTTCCATAAATGGGCCTAACCGGGCCGCCCGCTGCGAAACTAAACGCTCTGATCCGACTCACTAAGCGGTGGCTCCGCCGGACCAGTATACAGCCACGGAGGTGGCAGAGAAGGATGGCGGACCGTTCCTGAGGGCGTACCTAGAACGACAGGACGTAGGGGCACAGGCGCCAGAATCACCCCAGGCGCCATGTCGGCGCTTAGAGCCGCACTATGACCACGCCTGGCCCGCCAGGGGACCATCAGACCTCTGCCCTACCCCTCGGGATCTCAGGGCCCCGCCTGACCGCCAACGGCCCCCTGGGCCGTGGAGGACCCACCGGAGGTCACCAAGCCGATGACCCCCGCTGACGCGCCCATGCCCACGGAACCGGAGATAGAGCCCGCGGGCCGCATCCAGAAACCATGGCTAGCTGGGTGCGCGCTCCACCTCCAACAGCCTTCCCGAGGGCCCCCACCCAGAGGGTGTGGGTAGAAGGAAGACCCGACACCGCCCTACTGGACACCGGGAGCACAGTGACGCCGCCTCAACCGACGGTCCTCCCCAAGGCACTACAACCGGAGGGAGTCCTCGCCATCACCTGCATCCATGGGGAGACCGAGAGATCCCGCAGCCGAGGTGCGGATCCGGAGTACAGCCAGGACCTGGCCCCTCCATGTGGGCATGATCCCCACTCTTCCGTGCCACTGCTCCTAGGGAGAGACTGGCCGGGCTTCCCAACGGGCCCGCTACCGAGGTAGCAGAGACCGTCGCGACGGACCCAGAGGACCCAACGCCGGGCAGTCTGCCTAGCCCAGGACGCCGGAGACGCCAAACCGAAGGTGAGTCCTCCCTATTGATTAATCCGTGTCCTCTGTGTTCCAACAGGTGAACCGGAAGGGAAGTTCGGCCGGAGCAGAAGGAGGACGCACCGCCTGAAACACTGCTGGGCACAAGCGGCTGGGATAGAGGGGGTCACCCAGAACGCCGCCCTGAGGCTCCCCACCCTGCATCCTCGCGAAAGGGGCCTCTACCAACGGGTCTGTCGCCGAGGAGAACCGACGGACCTCCTGGTGGTGCCGCAGACAAGGACTAACCTAGTAATGCACCTGGCCCATGCCCACCCCCGGGCGCTCACCTAGGGGCACGTAACACGCTGAAGAAACTGAGGGACCGTTCGTAGGCCCGGATGGATGCCGAGGTCGGGGGTTCTGCCAGCAATACGCCTCAGTGCCAGCGCACCGCCCAGGAAGCCCCCCGCCGGCACCCCTTATTCCGCTACCCATCATAGGCGTTCCATTCGAGCGGATTGGTATGGATCCTGGGGGCCCCCTTCCCAAGTCAGCGCGGCCACGTAGTACATCCTTGTTGTTGTGGACTATGCCACCTGGTACCCGGAAGCGATGCCGCTACACAAGGCCACTTCCCCCAACATCGCCAGGGAGCTAATGCCCTTTCAGCCGGGTGGGCATCCCCAAGGACATCCTGACTGACCAAGGTATGCCCTTCGTGTCAAAATAATGACGGATCTGTGTCGGTTGTTGCAGGTGAAACATCTGAAGACGTCTGTCTACCACCCGCAGACCGACGGACTCGTAGAGCGCTTCAATCAGATGCTCAAACGGATGCTATGGCAGGTGGTAGACGACCAGGGGAGGAACTGGGACCTCCTCCTCCCTATGTACTCTTCGCCGCCCGGAGTGCCCCCAGGCGCCCACAGGCTTCACCCCGCTTGAGCTCTTGTTTGCGGGCGGCGGAGGACTGCTGGACGCCGCCTCGCAAGCCTGGGAGGAACAGCCGCCCCCTCGTACCACTCGATCATTGAGTACGCAGGAGATGCAAGATAGAATTGACCGCGGTCGCCAATAGTGCAGGAACATATGCGCACGCGCAGGAGGAACAGCAGCGAGTGTATAACCGCCCGTCACAGCCCCGGAGTTCCACCCCGGGGGTCAGATCCTTCTTCTAGTGCCTAGCAGCGCCTGCAAGTTCCTGGCCTGGTGGCAGGGCCGCGATATGGTCCTTGAGCGACGGGGAGACGCCAACTACCGGCCTTGCAACAACCCGGTAAGCTGCACAGACGGGAAGTTATACCACATCAACCTGCTGAAGAGGTGGGTGGAACCAGTCCCGATGGTTTCGCGGCACGCGGCCGGACACAGGTCCTGACAAGTGTGCCTTGGTCGACTTTGGGAAGACCTCACCCCCCGCCGCAGAGACAGGAACTCAACGAGATGGTGCACCACCCAGACGCAGCTCCTCCTCCTCCCCGGGATGACCCAGGTGGTTCACCACGCGCATCAAGACACCCCCGCGGTAGTTAGACAGAGACCTTACCGGGTCCCTGAGGCCCGGCGGAAGGCCATCGAGGAGGAGGTGGAGCGTATGCGGCATCAAGGACCCCGTGGTAGTCCGCCAGACTCTCCCCGTCCCTGGAGCCCTTCGCATAAACACGAGGAGCAGTGCGGTAATGACTACGCGATAGATGAACCAGGTATCGAGATTCAGCACCCTCCCCCCAGTGGATGACCTGGTGGAGCGACTGGGGAGGGCCCGCTTATATCACACCCTGGACCTCACCCAAAGGTATTGGCAAGTTGCCCTAGCGCTCGACGCCAGGCCCAAGACGGCCTTTAGTACCCTCCACCGCCACTGGCAGTACCGGTCCTCCCCTTTGGCCTACACGGGCACCAGCCACCTTCCAACGGCTGATGGACATCGGCCCCACGACTACATGGCAGCTTCAAGAGCAGCCTACTTGACGGATGTCGTTGTCCACTCCTCCACCTGGTCGGGACCACCTGTTCCATCTGGGGAGGTCCTGAGAGGGCTCGAAAGCCGGATCGACAGCCAACCCCAAGAAATGTCACCTGGGATTAACCGAGGCACATTACCTGGGGTACCGTGATTGGGCGGGGGTTGCTGAAGCCACAGATGAGGAAAATCGGTCAAGGGAGTACCCCTCCTCATCAAAGAAACAGGTAACGTGCTCTCTTGGGGTTGGCAGGGTACTATCGGAGATTTGTGCCTAACTTCTCGGTGATAGCTGCACCTCTTCAGATCTCACAAAAAGGGCCAGCCGGACCGGGTGAAATGGTCAACCGAGGCGGAGAGGGCCTTGCCGCCCTGAAACGGGCCCCTCACCAGCGCCCGGTGTTGCGGAACCCGGATTTTCGCCCCCTTCACGGTACACACCGACGCATCTGAAACAGGGTTAGGCACGGTCCTCTCCCAAACCTTCGACGGAGAAGAGCACCCGGTCCTCTACATCAGCTGGAAACTGGCCCCCGCGGAAAAGAGGTACGCCGCGGTGGAGCGGGAAGCCTTGGCGATCAAGTGGGCCATTGAAGAGGTGAGGTATTACCTAGCAGGCCGACACTTTGTCCTGGTCACAGACCGCTCACAGAGGGCTCCGCCCCGGACGAGGACGAGGACGACAGACGAGGACAGTGGTGAGGCTGAGAAGCCGGCATAGGGAACCGCTTCTTCCCAGCTCTTCCGGGAATCCCGACACGCCCCGGAGGACGCCGCTATGCCAGCCCCGCCCCCGCCGGGTTTCCCTCATCCAGCCACACGCACACACGCACGCAAACACACACACACGCACCACCACTGACTGAAGGACAAATAAACCCTGGATTCTCTCTCACTTCTCTCACCACAACCTGCCTCCCATGTGTTTGTGCTACGCCTTCGCCCCCCTGGGCTGATCCCGCTACAATGTCAAAAACTAGGAGCAAGTCACTGTCACAATATCCTCTTTAGACAGTGCTGCAGCCTAAAGTCGGCTCTGAGAGTCTGATCACTGTGACAGTGTTTACTGTGGATACGTTTGTTTTGTTTCTGTTCTGTCTCCTCCTTGTTTTGTCATTGGTTGTTGTTCGAGGGTGTGTCTACATTGGTTTCAACCATCAGAACTTAACTCTGATTAAGTTTGATGGGTTTTTAGGCTACCAGGACTATTTTCTGGTTGACTTCCAGACATATTTCTGGAGCCTAACCAACACCAAGCCCAGCGAGAGGCAATGGATAAGATTCATGGTGTCCTGGTATTTTGGCCCAACCCGCGAGTGGGCACAGCGTTTAGCAGCCATGGGATCCAGGGAACTGGAGAAAATTGAAGAAATGAAATGTTTAGTAGAAATGTTTAGCAGAAATGATCAGCAGAAGTGTGTTGCAGTAATGGTCATTAGAAATGAAAAAAAAAAAAAACCACAGACAATGCACTTACACCTCTACTCTGTACACTTTGCTTCCTCTGGTATTCAATTAATGATCTTGTATAGTAGCACTACTTGTATTGTTCCCTGCTTGATATCGCTTTGCTTATTTGTAAGTCGCTTTGGATAAAAGCGTCTGCTAAATGAATGAATGAATGTAAATGTTCAGCAGAAATGTTTAGCAGAAATTTTCATTAGAAATGTTCAGCAGAAATGGTCACTAAAAATGTTTAGCAAAAATGTTTAGTAGAAATGTTTAGCAGAAATTTTCTTTAGAAATGTTCATCAGAAGTGTTCAGCAGAAATGTTCAATAAAAATGAAACTTGAAAAAAGAAATGTATTATGAAACTATTTTTCATATCTGTAACTAAAACAAACAAAAAGAGTTTAATATCGTACGTTGGTCCTATTTTGAGATCATTTCATCTTGAATGTCACACCTTCAGACAATTTTCACACACCACCTTTCAGAAAGCTTAACTGTAGAAATGTTTGAGTAACGGAAGGAACAATCTAATTTGTACAGTGTGCAGAAATCAAAGCTCAAAGAAATGTTAACACCACTGTTAAAGAATTGAAAATATTGATTGGTCTCTATCTGTGAATGGGTCTGCAACAAATGCAATCACAATCACAATAAAAACAATCACACTGGGATAATGACACAAGGTGTCCCGTGGTCGCTGACAACATGTCTCACAACTGTTTTCAGACCCTGCTAGCATCTCTACATTTCACTGACAACATTTATTTGTCAAACAGGCAAGTGTTGGATCCATCCATGGCTTGATATGTTCACAAACAACGCCTGTGTAACTGGTTGTAGTCTGCGTTGTGTTTTATTTTATTCAAAAAAGGCGGATGACATCTGGGTCAACTCTTCATTTATTCTCTGATGACACAAACAAGCAGTCTCCCTGAGTGAATCGCCCTTAAACTGTGCTCTATAAAATACACATGACGTGCGATGGCCACATGTTGAAAGAAAATACAAAAAAAAAAAAAAACAATCAAAAAGGAGGGTAAAACAACAAAAAGAATCACTCAGATAAATAAAATAACTCTAGACACACAAATTAAAATGGGTATATATGTATATAAATGATGATTTGATTTAAATAAAGATGAAACAAGATTACTGAGAACTCGTATTTAACCTACCTCTCCCATTAAATCATAATGCGAAAGGGAAGAGGAGGAGCCAAAACAGGAAATTACACAGACCAATGACATCATGACAATTAAAAGGGAAAATATTCACACAAGTAGACAGCTTTACACCATTACACTTCCTTTTGTGTAATTCTAAACATTCAATTTATGGAATATTTTCCACACTCGTTACACCTGGATATCACCCCAGAAGAGAGTGTTTTTGATTTTGTTGTGTTCGCTTTTGTTTTTCATAATTGTTAAGCAAGCTTGGGTGTGGGAAAGGCACAATATAAACTAAACGTATTAAAGTGTCATGTCAGCACCATGTAATACTTTTCCTCTACACTATTACCAAACACAGCACAGCCTAAACATGGCTGCTATGGACTACAAATCCCAACTAACACGGACTACACGTCCCAACTAAAACGGCCTACAGATCCAAACTAACACGGACTACACGTCCCAAATAACACAGATTACATGACCCAGAAGAGCACAACTCTATTGATGATCAATCCTACAGTATGTAGGATAAGTGTGCCATTTACCATTTACTGTGCAGTTCAGCCTCAAGACAAGGTTCAACGCTGGAGCAAATCTGACAAAGCTTTGTGGAGGTCTACAGGCCACACATTGTGAAGGAATACAACAAAATTTGTAGAGGGAATAGACTCCCTTGATTCATGTTTTGCGAGGTACAAATACCATATGAGATAATATAAGTGGTACATCTACTTGTTCCGGCAAACCATCATGTTGGGCCTTGTTAATGCATGGTTGATCTACCACCATGAATATCAACGACTTGGTGTCCAAAAGCCATTGAAACAAAGGAGCTTCCAGGCAGAGGTTGCTACTAGCCTGATTCTTTTAAATTCTCAGAGAGGTCGCTCAACAGTTCACAATCACCACCAACACAACGAGAGTTCATTTTGGAGTACCAGATGATGTTCACACAAACCAGGTTACACTGGCTCGCGAAATGTGAACACGGTGGCAGAAAGTCTGCAAAGTAACCAAAAAAATAGTTGTTGTTAAACCTAATGGTCACAGTTATGTAGTTTTAAAATATTTTTTAAATAATTTAATATTATATATATATATATATATATATATATATATATATGTCATACCCCCGTGCGGTGAATGCGCTACGCTGTTTCCAGGTTGACGTCATGGTTCCGCTATGTTGGGAAGTGCTCACAGCTGGAAGATATCGCGGGCTAATGGCTTCATGGATATATACCGGCGCGTGGTTTACACGGCGCTGGTGAATGCTTGAATGCTTGGACTTCCGTTCGTTTATGTACGCCTGCCATTCATAGCGCTGAAAGTCACTTCCGCAAGCTTTGGGTTCATGTCCGTTTCATGCCCGTTTCATGCCATAGCCTTAGCGTTAGCGTTTAGCCAAAGTTATAATCCAGTTTAGTTTCGTTGTAGAGAGAACTTTGTTTCTGTTTTTGTTTGTTTCTGTTTCATCACCTGTAAATAAACCTCACCGTTCTAACTGCAAATGTATCCCGCCTGCTTCCTGCCATCACGCGGACAGATTCACCCGCCGATAAAAGGAATACAGCACGGAACGGAAGGAGACGCCGAACTGCCTTGGATTCAATGAAGTTTAGGCAGCGGACTTACGAGGAAAATGCCGGACCGATTCTATGGATGTTTCGGTGGTCCGGATCTTTTCATTAGAGACTGTCAGAGCTATTTCTCCAGCCTGAGCGAACCGAAACCGAACCGAGGGACAGTTTGTGCGTTTCATCCCGTCTCGCTTTGCGATCCGTCACAAGAGTGGGCACGGGCGAAGTCAGCGCGTGTACCAGACCCGAGTGCTGGAGAATATTTAATTCAATTCAATTCAATTTTATTTGTATAGCGCTTTTACAATAGTCATTGTCTCAAAGCAGCTTTACAGAAATAAAAACAGGTATAAACAGTCAGAAACAGATAAACAGAGACAAACAGATATAAAACAAATGGAATTTATCCCAACTGAGCAAGCCACTGAGTGGCGATGGAGGCAAGGAAAAACTACCTAAGATGTTTTTGAGGAAGAAACCTTGAGAGGAACCCGACTCAGAAGGGAAACCCATCCTCATCTTGGTAACAACAGAATGTGAAGGTAACACAGATAATGTGAAAGTCTGTTTGACCTTAAAAGCAGCCGTAGTCCCAGTAATCTGGAATTGGAGTAGATGAGACATGATTGGATTTGATTGATTTGTCCCATGGTTTTAAAATAATTGCGGGAGATTTTCTAGAATTACTTTTGGTCTTAACAAGATCCTGCACTACATTGTGTGTTACAGTAGTGTTGTTTAATTGATGTTTAATTGATCATTAACATTGCAATTTATGCATCTGATCAAGGCCTTTTAAATTAAAATTTATGTATATATATATATATATATATTAATTATGCTAGGTGATAGGCTAATCATAACAATGAAGTATCGTATCAACAATGCTAGGCACAGCAGATCCTCCACAGCAGTAATAGTGATATTGATACCAATAAAAATCAGGGAAGTGAGCAGACACATGAACAAATAAGCAAATAATGATATATACATACACATACATACATACACATATGTACATATATACATACACACATAGATACATACATACATTTAAGGGATGTACATGGCATCAATCTGTATTTATTTTAAGTTTGAATGGTTTCCAGTTTTCTTCGAATTGCGGCATGCAGCTTTTATTTTTTCCATGGGTATGTATTCTATTATTAGATTAGTGTCATGGAAATCCCAGAACGGACTCCGGACTACAGTACCCAGTAGAAACTGCACCACACAGCATCTTCATCAAGCATGACCACCTGCACCTGATTGTCATTCAACTTAACGAACACCTATGTGTATATAGCCACAGTTTGTGCGCTGCACTCCTTCTCTTGTTAGTTGGTCTTTCATTATTGTTGGTTTGGTCTTTGTGTTCATAGTCTTTGTTAATGTTTGATTTTTGCTCTAGTGGTTTTCTGTCTGTTAATAGTTCTTGTTTGGGTATTCAGTAAAACTGAAAATCTGCACTTGCATCCATCTCTGCCTTCAAACCGTGACAGAACGCAAGATACATTAAAATGGATGAGGGAGGTTTTTTTAAGTTCAAGAGGACCTGTATGAAAGAACAAAAGCTGAGGTAGGAGAACAAAGGTGGCAGGTGAGAAAGAGGGAGAGTGGTCAGAGCCCGGGTCAGAAAAGGCTGTGGTCACCATCAGTCTGATTGCTGGAGGAAAGGGATAGGTAGAGGGTCTGTCTGTGAAGAGGCGTCCCGCATTACACATTTGCTGGGTGGATTTTTGTATCTGAGAGGTGGGGGAACCCTGCATTCCCAGAGGGGGTGCAAAAGAAATTTGAGCAGCAGAGTGAGTGTTCAGATCCAAATCCAGCCCCTCCAGTAAAGGAGATTAAGAACAAAGGACGGGCACCTAAGACAAACAGAAGAGGGAGGTGACATTGATGAGTTAGATTCACACTTTATCTTTAACAATAAGATATATTTTAGTATTTACAATGAAACCTAGAAACTGGGGAGTAAAGGCAAAGAGACACACACACAGAGGCCTATGTGCACATACACATGGAAATCATGAAGAAAAATAGAAACAGACTATTACAAGGTGAGGAGGTAATGTACATACAAGCATTATAAAACAGAAATGCACAAAAATATGAAAGAATCTTACTCAATGTGTGTGAAGGTGTGTTGAATCCTCTTCTCACGAGAAACCAGTCAGGAGTGACAAAGACGAAGGGTCTTATTTTTTACGAGAGAACCAAGACGGGCCATTTATAAGGGTATTTGGCCTGTGTTGCACCTGTGAGATAACCGTCACTGGGAACGGTTAGGGGTGTAAGATAATAGTCTCTGGGAGCGGTTAGGGCGCAAGATATGTTTCTCGGGGAACAGCAAGCTCTGTGGGAACAGGGTCTCTCAAAAGTGCTCCTTCACGTACGTGTATTGGTGTCCTGGGAAAGCTACTTCTAAACATATTGGTGTTTGTGTTTAGAAACTGTATAAATAGTGGAGCTTCAGCTCCGGTTATTGGGATCACTTTTGGGACGTCCTCAACAATGTGGATCTCGTGTGGTGGAACAATAAACTGGACCCTTTGCTTCTTCTCACTCATGGCTGGTGTCTTATTTTCTTCCTCCAACTGGTTAAAATAAGTGAGTATCTGTTTCTATGTCAAATATTAAGTGTCTTTGGGTAACAGACACAATTTGACCATCAGTCATCAGCACCATAGTGATTGGGCAGCACAGGTGTTTGTGATTACTCATGTAACAGGGAGAACTCAGAGAGTGCGGATGCACATGCAGAACGTCTTCATTGAAGATAACACAGGGAACAGGATCAATAAAAAGGGACTTAAGGGACAAACACGGGGAGAAGAGACATTAGAAACCAGGATTATCAGAATTTAATCAACTAAAAAGGTAAACAACTGTCTGACAGATCAGAAACACTCTTCAGGAGGCAGATGTGGAATTATCAATGACTTTCTGTCCCCAGAAGACTTCATGAACAGAAAATACAGAGGCTTTACTGCAAAATGCAAACCACTAATTTGCCACAAAAACAGATGGCCAGGATACAGTTTCATAAAAATACTGAAAAGATTTACACTGTATCTACATTTAATAGAGAAACATTTCATTGTTGTGTTTTAATGAAATGTTAGTGTGATGTGGATGTGATTTTCAACATGTTATGGCCTGAAAACCTGCTGTGATCTTATATAAAACACACGTGACATCATGTGAATAATATGTGATAAACTAAACATCATCTGATCGTTTATATCTGGGTTTCTGTTCATCTCCATTATTTATAACGATACTTTAGGTGTTATGAAATAAAAACACTAAAGACCTGATAGTTAATGATCATGCAGCTGGAATAAAAGGACATTCTGATCACAGATAAAGAGGATTATTGTGTAATATTAGCTGCTGTGAGATCAGAGAGGTGTAGAACTTTCTCTTTTCTAAGCTTTGTGTCGCAACATGATAAATGATAAAAATCACATTGTTCAAAACTCTCACTTTTTCCAATTGCTTGGATACAATACACTTACCCTTACATAATTAGATTATTTGTTCATTGATCTAAAATCGTGTGTGAGTGTGTGTGTGTGTGTGATTGTGTGTGTGTGGAGTGTGTGTATGTGTGTGTGTGAGTGTGTGTGTGTGTGTGTGTGTGTGTGTGTATGTGTGTGTGTGAGTGTGTGTGTGTGTGATTGTGCTGTAGCACATCGTCCCCCCTCAGCACCTGCAGTAGGTCCCAGCTGCAGCAGTCACACTCACCCAGGTTTTTGCAATGACGCTCTAACACTGTGTGAACACATAGCTATCACTGATCTCATGTACACTCTGACAGTAATAATCTCCAGCATCTTCAGTCTGGACTCCACTGATGGTTCGAGTGAAATCAGATCCAGATCTCACTGCCACTGAAACGGAGCTGGAATACCTGATTGTAACTTCTTCACATATCTGATAGGAGTTTAGGAGATGCTCCAGCTTTCTGCTGATACCGAAAATATATTATTATCTCCATCAGAGTCAACATGAACATCCGAGCTGGTTTTACAGCTGATGGTGAGTGTGTCTCCTGGAGAAACAGGTTTCACTGCAGGACTCTGGAGTCACAGTCACCTGACCTCTGGATCCTGAAAAAGAAGAAGAAGAAAAATCCGTTCCCTACATTAATAATGATGTTGAGTTTGAAGTTCATCTAGTCGGCCTACTTCACATGGATTTGTCCGCTGAACAGTAGAAGATAAAACATTGTGTTACCTCGGAGCGCAGAGGGGCCAGTGTGCAGATGAAGACGCTTGATCAAACTCATGGTTGCTGTGGGTGAAGTCGCTGAGCAGCAGCCTTACCATGGAAGTGTTAAAGTCACAGGGCTATAAACACTGTCAGAGCGCTGAAGCATGAGCTGCTAATGCAAAGTTGAACCTCTCTCTATGGAAACCGTGTGTGTGTGTGTGTGTGTGTGTGTGTGTGTGTGTGTGTGTGGTCACTGTAGTGTAACAGAGGGTTTTCTGTATCACTGTAGAACCAAAGCCTGCTGTGCCCAATGCTCCAAGACTCCAAAGGACAAAAGCAGTGTATTATTATCTAGAACAGATTCCATCTCTGCTTGGAATTGAGCTCCACTGAATTCTGAGGTGAGTGGGCCAGTGGAATGAAAGTCCTCCACCAAGTTAATGACCTGCTTTTGATTTGTTAGTGGGGTCGTCCTGGTTCTCCACTCTTCACCTTCAGAGTAGATACTGGCAGGAACTCATGTGTAACACTGGGGACTGGGTGGGTCCTGATCAGTGAAGCAGTGTGTGGAACTAGCACCAGAACACACGGTTCTGACAAAGGTGTCACAAATACTGGGATGATCTGGAAAGGCCCTTTTGAAGCTGACTTTTTACCCAGGAAATCTAATGAACATCCGGGTTAGATCATGTGACCATATGTCAATTTTTGTGTTACCATGACATTATTTCCAAAATGGGGTGTCTCAATATTGGTCATTTTCCATATACACTTTTGCCTCTATCTGCGCATGGGTCTGCAACAAATATCAGGAAATCGTTCATACTGGGATAATGACACAAAGTGTCCCATGGGTGCATGACAACATGTTCTCACATCTGTTTTCAGACCCTGCCTAGCATCTCTACATTTCACTGACAAACATTTATTTGTCAATCCGGCAAGTGTTGGATCCATCCATGGCTTGATATGTTCACAAACAATGCCGGTGTAACTGGTTGTAGTCTGCGTTGTGTGTTTTATTTTATCCAAAAAAGGCGGAACGACATCTGGGTCAACTCTTCATTTATTCTCTGATGACACAAACAAGCAGTCTCCCTGAGTGAATGGCCCCCTTAAACTGTGCTCTATAAAATACACATGACGCATGCGATGGCCACATGTTGCCTTTGTTTATTTATTCATTTTCCTATGATTCATTTACATATAATTAATTTTCATGTGATTCATTTACCTTTTCTCCCCTCCCTTTCCCAAATATTTCATTGACAAGAAAAAGAAAAAGTGATAAATGATGATTTAAAAAAAAGATGAAACAAGATTGAGAACTCCGAAATTAAAACCTACCTCTCCCATTAAATCATATACGTAAAAGGGAAGAGGAGGAGCCAAAAACAGGAAATTACACAGACCAATGACATCATGATAATTAAAGGGGAAAGTATTCTACACAAGTACAGTGAGGGAAAAAGTATTTGATCCCCCTGCTGATTTTGTACGTTTGCCCACTGACAAAGAAATGATCAGTTTCTAATTTTAATGGTAGATTTATTTGAACAGTGAGAGACAGAATAACAACAAAAATCCAGAAAAATGTTATAAATTTCAAAAATGTTATAAATTGATTTGCATTTTAATGAGGGGAAATAATTATTTTGGCCCCCTCTGCAAAACATGACTTAGTACTTGGTGACAAAACCCTTGTTGGCAATCACAGAGGTCAGACGTTTCTTGTAGTTGGACACCAGGTTTGCACACATCTCAGGAGGGATTTGTCCCATCCTCTTTACAGATTCCTTCTCCAAGTCATTAAGGTTTCGAGGCTGACATTTGGCAACCTCGAACCTTCAGCCTCCCCTCCACAGATTTTCTATGGGATTAAGGTCTGGAGACTGGCTAGGCCACCCAGGACCTTAATGTGCTTCTTCTTGAGCCACTCCCTTTGTTGCCTTGGCCATGTGTTTTGGGTCATAGTCATGATGGAATACCCATCCACGACCCATTTTCAATGCCCTGGATGACGGAAGGAGGTTCTCACCCAAGATTTGACGGGTACATGGCCCCATCCGTTCGTCCCGTTGATTGCGTGAAGTTGTCCTGTCCCCTTAGCAGAAAAAACCCGCAAAGCATAATGTTTCCACCTCCATGTTTGATGGGTGGGGATAGTGTTCCTTTGGTCATAGGCAGCATTCCTCCTCCTCCAAACACGGGCGAGTTGAGTTGATTCCAAAGAGCTCCATTTTGGTCTCATCTGACCACAACACTTTCACCCAGTTGTCCTCTTCGGAATCATTCAGATGTTCATTGGCAAACTTCAGACGGGCATGTATATGTGCTTTCTTGAGCAGGGGGACCTTTTGCCGGAGCTGCAGGATTTCAGTCCTTCACGGCGTATTGTGTTACACAATTGTTTTCTTGGTGACTATGGTCCCAGCTGCCTTGAGATCATTGACAAGATCCTCCCCGTGTAGTTCTTGGCTGATTCCTTGAGTGTTCTCATGATCATTGCAACTTCAACGAGGTGAGATCTTGCATGGAGCCCCAGGCCGAGGGAGATTTACAGTTCTTTTGTGTTTCTTCCATTTGCGATAAGCACACCGGACTGTTGTCACCTTCTCACCAAGCTGCTTGCGATGGTCTTGTAGCCCATTCCAGACTTGTGTAGGTCTACAATCTTGTCCCTGACATCTTTGGAGAGCTTCTTTGGTTTTGGCCATGGTGGAGAGTTTGGAATCTGATTGATTGATAGATTTCTCGCTCTGAAGTGTCTTTTATACAGGTAACAAGCTGAGATTTTGAGCACCCCTTTGTATAAAATGTATAAAATGTATAAAAGACAATAGTGGTCAAATAGTGTATATATATATCCACTTTAATAAATGTGCTCCTCTTAGCAGAAGGTGGAAATCATCATCTACCATTATACACATCAGCTGATTTTTCATCACAGAAGGAACAGCTGATGAAGAGTTTTCTGCTTTTCCCTGTGCAAAAAGTCCTCAGCAAAACCAGGAGCGCGGCAGCTGCCACAACGGCACAGGAGGGCAGAGGGACTCCCCTCGCAGAGACATGAAAGCGGGGTGACGTTCTTGGCAGAGCATGAAAGCGGGGTGACGATCTCCCACGGGATAGGGATTGAGCCGCAGCGCTTCACTACGAGGTTCAAGGGGGAGCGAAGTGCCTCTCGTACCCTAGGCAGGGGGGTGTCTCCACCGAGGCTTAAGGGGGAGCCAGGTTCTCCGCGCAGGGGCCAGGAAGAGGAGCGAGGTTCCCCTGCAGCCCAAGGAAGGAACAATGCTCTCCTCGCAGAGCAGGAAGGGGAGCCGACATACTGAGCGCAGCAAAGGAAAGGAACGACGTCTTTAGCAGAACATGGAGGCAGAGTGACGTCCCCAGTGAAGCAGAATGGTAGAGAGACAACCCTCAGCCGAGCAGGAAGGCAGGCCACGTCCACAGCCGAGCAGGTAGGCAGAGCGACGTCCACAGCCGAGCAGGAAGGCTGGAGCCGCATCCTCAGCCAAGCTCATCCACAGCCTGGGGTCGCGTGGCATGCGGGCGTAACCTGTATGAACGCGCCGGGTGTGGCGTGGTGCATGGTCTGTCCCCTCTGCGGCTTGCGGGACAGGTTCCTTGGCTGCGCCAGGCAGCAGGACAGCTTCCTCGGCTGTGCAGGGCAGCAGGACAGCATCCTCAGCTGTGCCGGGCAGTGAGACAGCTTCCTCGGCTGGCAGGAGCCCACAGTAGAAACCTCCCCATTGGCTTCAGGCTGGAGCACTGCTGTCCCTCGGTGCCCCCAAAGAAATTCTCAGGGCTTGCCTTAGCAGACTCTGGCATGCGCATTTAATAATAAAACAAACAGTTCACAAAACAAAGACACCAAGACAACTTGGCAAAACACTGTGGCAAGAGACGCAAACACTGAGACATAAATGACAAGAGTCTACGACAACGAAAGACAAGAAACCAGTGAGACAAAGACTAGATATACACATGAGTGCTCATTAACAAAACATGAATCAGGTGCAGGTGGTCATTGACTGGTGGTGCAGTCGCAGTGGCTGATGGGAAATGGAGTCCAGAGATTCTAGATACGTGACAACTTTTCTTCTATATCATTACCAAACACAGCACAGCCTAAACATGGCTGCTATGGACTACATGTCCCAACTAACACCGACTAAACTTCCCAACTCACATGGACTGCACGTCCCAACTAACACAGACTACACGTCCCAACTAACATGGACTACACGTCCCAACTAACACGGACTACATGGCCCAGAAGAGCACAACTCTATTGTTGAGCAATCCTATGTGATTTATGGTCTACCAAGGCAGCACTGGGGAAAGAAGTCCATTCAATCAATTCAATTTTATTTGTATAGCGCTTTTTACAATAGTCATTGTCTCCAAAGCAGCTTTACAGAAATAAAATACAGGTATAAACAGTCAGAAACATCTAAAGAGAGACAAACAGGAACAGATAAACAGAGACAAACAGGTAGAAAACAAATGGAATATATCCCAACTGAGCAAGCCACTGAGTGGCGACGGTGGCAAGGGAAAAACTCCCTAAGATGTTTTTTTGAGGAAGAAACCTTGAGAGGAACCTGACTCCAGAAGGGAAACCCATCCTCATCTGGGTAACACAGAATGTGAAGGTAAAACAGATAATGTGAAAAAATGAGAAGTATGGCCTTAGGAGCAGCCAGTAGTCCCAGCAGAAGATTTGGGCTCATCCAGAGGCAGAGGGGATCTGGGCTCCCAATATCTCCATAAATTGTGGGGGGCTCGCAAAAAGAGAGAGAGAGAGGGAGAAAAACGATTAGGACTGTGAATTAGTGAGATATAATTTAGTCAGGGTAAGCTTGAGTAAACAAATATGTTTTAAGCCTAGATTTAAACACTGAGACTGTGGCCTGAGTCCTGAACACTAATAGGAAGACTGTTCCATAACCGTGGGGCTCTATAAGCCGGGTTGCCCTTCCCCTGCTGTAGACTTCACTATTCTAGGTAATATCAAATAGCCTGCATCTTTTGATCTGAGTAGGCTTGGCGGATCATATAAAACCAGACGGGTTGCTTAGATATTGTGGAACAAGACGCTGTAGTGCTTTTATAGGTTATTAGAAGTATTTTAAACTTAATGCGAAATTTTACAGGGAGCCAATGCAGTGTGTGGATAAGATCGGGTGATATGGTCGTATCTTCTAGTTCTAGTAAGGACTCTAGCAGCTGCATTCTGGACTAATCGGAGTTTATTTATATTCTTACTGGATAATTTCAATAATTTTCTATACTTAGTCCGTATGTTAGTATGAGGTCAAGAGTGTGACCACCACTATGAGTAGGCCCGATTACATTCTGATTAATCCCTACTGAATCTAAGATGGACATGACCGCTGTTCTCAGAGGGTTCTCCAGGTTATCAAAATGAATATTAAAATCTCCGACGATTAATACGTTTTATTTACAGACACAACCAGGTTTGATACAAAAGTCTGCAAATTCATTAAGAAATTCAGTATAAGGCCCTGGGGGTCTGTGTAAATAATAATTAGAGGAATTGACTTATTTTTTTGTATGGCGTAATTTACACTGGTATAAAGAATTTCAAAGGAATTACAAACTTATGACCATATTTTTGTGTGACGACTAGATTTTCACTATGGATAAGACCAACACCTCCTCCTCTACCAGTTGAACGAGGCTGATGTACATAACTGTATCCAGGAGGACCGGCTTACTTAATGCTATGTACTCATTTGGTTTAATCCAAGTTTCGTTAAACATATTAAATTACATTCCTGGTCAGTAATGATGTCGTTGATAATAAGAGCCTTAGCACGAGATCTAACGCTTCAATAGTTCTTAGCTTCAGATCCAAAAAATGTTGGCTGTGCATTCAATATGATTTAATTTTATGTTACTCAGGTTGCATGAAGGTTACGAGATTTCCTATTTATGTGTATAGCTCGGGGAACAGACACAGTCTCAATAGTATTTATTACTGGTAACTGACTATTAAATGAACATTGATTAAACTGACTGCTATTGTCAGAAGATGTACTACGGTAGAGAGTCACTTGAGTGAAGCGCCTTGGAGATGTTGTCGGACAGCAGTTCCGGGCTCAACGCTGCTGGGGTGCAGGCCATCAGAGTGAAGAAACCTAGGGCGCTCCACTTGTCCACTTGGCATAGGAGTAGTACATTGTCGTTGAGCTGTAAGGAAACCTCCCATCAAACCAAAATTGTAAAGTATTTGCGGGCAATTTTTCTTCCCTCTCCAGCACTGGTTCTCAAGCTTCAAGACAGATCTATTTTGTAGGAACAATCCGCTGTAATGCTAGCTCGCTCCATCTAAGAAGAGAGAAAGTCTTGCAAGTAAGAGAGATTGAGCAGTAGCTAGAGCAAAAGCATAACATGTCAGGAGTATGAAAATAAAGTACCTATAATCACTCCTATCTGAACTGGCTTGATTTGTAGTTCAGCCTCAAGACAAAGTTCAACGCTGGAGCAAATCTGACAAAGCTTTTGTGGAGGTCTTGCAGGCCACACATTGTGAAGAAATAAAAAAAATTGTGGAGGGAATCATGTTGGGTCTTGTTAATGCATGGTGGATTTACCACCATGAATATCAACGACTTGGTGTCCAAAAGCCATTGAAACAAAGGAGCTTCCAGGCAGAGGTTGCTACTAGCCTGATTCTTTTAAATTCTCAGAGAGGTCGCTCAACAGTTCACAACACATGTTTACAATCACCACCAACACCCAAGAAAGTTCATTTTGGAGTACTACACGACAGTCCATGACAAACCAGGTTACACTGGTCAGGTAAATGTGACACGCCGGGGCCATTGCAAAGTCTGCAAAGTAAACAAAAAAATAGTTGCTGCTAAACCTAATGGTCACAGTTATTTAGTAAAATATGTTGTGAAAAGTAAATAAGATTCTAAAACTGTATTATTTTGAACAACTCATTCACATGAACTTAAGCATGATGCTCACATCATCAAAAAAAACCTTTTACTTTTCAAACAATATACACTCACCGCTCACTTTAATAAATGTGCACCTGCTCATCTATGCGTTATCTAATCACAATTATGTGGCAGTAGCTGCACAATGGATAGAATCATGGAGATACAGGTCAAAAACTTCAGTTATTCCACAAGGAGTAAGTGAGTCACAATCTCCCCTTTAGACAGTGCTGAGAATGCTCAGGTCTGACACGTACAGTGTACGTGACACGCTGTTTTGTTTCCTCCTATGGGGGGACATTACCACAACACTTAACTCTAAAAGATATATACCCCTCCCCTACAGTACACAGCAGGAGTATTATAGTAGATAGTTACCTTGAAAGTGAGATTGTTTAGTTTAAAACATAGATACGCTTTAAGAGTGTCACGCCTATTGTTTCCCACCTCCTCACTTCTTGTTCATACTGTGACCTCGGGTTTAGTGACTATTTTGATTCCTCCCCAGCCCAGGTTTAGGTGTTTTCCCCACACCCATTGCCTGCTTGAACTACCTTGTATCACATTTTGGATTTGTCTCCTCACTTTAATAAAATGTATTTACCTGCACTTACTTCCACCTCAATTAATATCCATGACAGAATACTCTCCCGCAACATGGATGAGCAGAAGAGGGAGATGTCACACTACGACAAACCATCGAGCCTGGGATTTGATCCGCAGCTCTCGCAAGAGACTTTTGTGGATCTCCCAGATCGGGTTTGATGGGTTCTAAGGCTACTAGAAGTATTTTCTGGGTTGACTGCCAGATGTATTTCTGGAGCCCAACAGACACCAAGCCATGGATAAATCCAGGTCCCATTTTTGGCCCAACCCGCCAGTGGGCACACAAAGGTCTGAGAGCCATGGGATCCAGGGTACTGGAGAAAAGTACTCAGTTTATGGAACAATTTTTGAAGGAGGTTGGGGATCAGGGGAGATCTACAACCTACTCTCAACTGTTGAAGGGAGTCAATGGGGATGAACAAGGTGACCTGTCATTCCACATCTATTATGAGTGGGATTGACAGGTCAGCCTCCCAGCCCCACTTCAGGATCTTGCCAACGGGTGGAGGTTCCACCAAGATGCATGACTGAGGGCTGCTGGAAAGAGTCTCAGCTACAATGTCCCAGCAGCAAAAAAACTAGGTCTCCAGGAAGCACTTTTCTTCTGCTCAAAGGAATGCTTCAAGGGCAGCTCATGTAAGCACAAATTATTACACCAGAAAGCCACTCTCGTGAACTACAGCCAGAGTGTCAACGTGCGTACCTCGAAACTCCAGCTTGAGACCCATGAGGAGCTCTCACCTGCTAAAACATATTAAAGGAGGCAGGCAGACAAATCCAAAACGTTTCACATTTTAATAATTTGAGAGTAATGTTCTTCTTGCCACTTTCAGGCTTCACTTCGTACTTAAGTATTCATCATAACGTGAGCTTATGGATAGTTAATCCTGATTTTTTGTACCGCCATTCAAGCTGCCTATTTTTAATCTATTTGTGTGTATATTCCCTGTATACATTGTTGTTGTAAGTATGCCTGAGTTGCCATTCTATAAATACTTAGCCTACAGCCACATTTACACTTACATTTATTCACTTGGCAGATGCTTATCCAAAGTAACTTACAAATAAGCAAAGTGATATATCAAGCAGAGAACAATACAAGTAGTGCTACTATACAAGATCCACATCTATACATCTTCCACTGCAAAGGCCAACACTTCATTATATTATTACAAGCCTTACACAGTATTGTTCTTCTTGACTACAGAAACGTGGACAACTCGAAGTTGACAACACCCGGGATCTTTAGGAGCTCGAAGATAGGAATGAACGTTATTAATGCAATAATGATAAAGCTAAGGTAAGTTCTTGGTAAACTGAATATATTTGACACAACACCATGGCATTTTCTAATTAAAACTAAACACATCATGCATTACATCAACACGTAGACCTGCATCAAACTGTGTTTTCTACATTCGCTTAGTCAAATGTAGTTTATGTTCTATTGTGGGATTTTTTTCCTTCAGCAGGAACTCAGGTCATGTGTGTTTAAGGTGTTCAGTTCAATTCAGTTTTATTTCTATAGGGTAGAAAGGAGACTGTTGGTGGTAACCCTTACAGATCATGAGAAAATGAATATTGAAATAGAGAATAATATAGAAATGAATAACAAAGTTGAGTCTTTATTGAAAGATCCCAATTGGCTACTTTGTGTAAGTTAGCAGTAGTGTGGAGTACACACTCTCCTAGCAGAAGGTGGAAATCATCATCTACTCATTATAACACATCAGTTGATTTTTCATCATGAAGGAAACAGCTGATGAAGAGTTTTCTGCTTTCAGGAATGATTCTTTTTAAACATCAACACGCTTGATGATGTTCAGTGGAGTGGGCAGCTTAGAGCTCTGAGTTCCCAATCAGTGTGTTTCTGAGTCGTGAGCACTTCCTCTACAGCTGAGGGAGGCTTTGTACCACGCTATAACACTGTGTGTACGGAGTGCTGCTACTCTGTTGACAGTAATACAATCTCCTGCATCTCCAGACTGAACTCCAGAGATTTTAGACTAATTGTGAACAGATCCACTGCCACTGAAACGATCTGGAATCCCAGACTGACGAGAAGTTGCAATAGATCAGGAGTTTAGGAGTTTTCCAGGTTTCTGCAGGTACCAGTGTGAGGCTAGTGCTAATACCCCCTGACTGGGCTTACAGGTGAGAGTAACAGGATTGTCCTGAAAAAGTAGACTGAGGTCCTGAGACTGAGTCAGACGATTTCCCCAAAGGACTCTAAAGAGAAGAATGCAGAGTTAAAAGTAATGTAAAACAAATGTAGCAATGAGTGTGAGAGTGATGTGATGATGTGTAAGGAATAGATAAAAGTAAAGAGAGAGTCTCACGGTGAGCGTAGAGTCCCAGTGTCCCCAGCAGTAGAATCAGTACCATCATCATTGTGAAGGCGGTCAGTGGCTCTGAAAGGACTGAACACTGACTCTGATCAGCACTGATAGCTCTTAAAGTGTGTGCAGCACTGATACAGCACACATATGCAAACAATTCACAACTGTGTGTGTGTGTGTGTGTGTGTGTGTGTGTGTGTGTGTGTGTGGTCACTTAGTGTAACAGAGGTTTTGTAATGAGGTTCATTAGAATGTATCACCGTGGTGGACTTTCTCGTGGAGGAACCAAACTCATGGTGAAAAGCCCTCTTCTTTATTTAAAATGGAATAAATTAATGATTTTATTTTTATTATTAATTTGATTACTGAACAAACTTTAGAAAAGTTAAAAAATGACTTACATGCTAAATGTTTGTTACAAAGTAAGTGTGTAAAATCAGTATCTAAACACATTTATATGTTTGAGTTGATTGTAATGATTATATTTCATTGTTAAAAGTGAGAGAATAAATCCAGATGTTTGTGCTGTTTAAATTCAATTCGAGTTCAGCGTCTAGTGATTCATTTTCATTGAGAATCACACCAGAATAAATCTGATCAAAGTTCTGCTCGGTCCAGATGTAAAGAGTAACTAGTAAATGTTCTCCCGCTGCTGGAACACCTCTGTGCTGTGCGCAGAGTTTCGGCTCTTTGTCTCTCTATTGAGTTCAGAACATTTACAGAATACACTCACTGAGTGTTTCCAGTGTTGAATCACAGTAGACTACTGATGCAGTTACAGCACCGGAATAGAACTGGGTGAACACTACATCAGAAAGAAGATGGATTATGGTGTGGAGTTAAAGATGATGGCTTCCCTACATCCACTCTTTGTTTGTTAGTGGACTTCAAACCAAATGGACTGATGTTTCTCCAACAAATTCCTCGTGATGTAAGCACGCCGCTATAAAGCTGGATTTCCTCCTGATTCTGAAACTGCTCCCAACCGAAGCCCCCTGTGCCTCTTCTGTTCATTTAGAGTTAGGTTCTGTTTTATGTCTATGGGTCGAAGCTTATAGATGCTGCTGAAGGTCATAGAAGTTTCCAGATGTTTCTACCGAACTGCAGTAATGTGAATAAGCAGTATGAGTAAATGTTGTGTAAGCGTGTAAATGTGTGTTTATTGTGTGTTTGTGGTTCTGCCGGGTCCCACGGTGAAGCCCTCCTGCTCCCTGCTCCCTCCCTCCCTCTCTGCAGCTGTCTGAGGGATCGCCTCGCTGCTCTGCCTGGGCTGGCCCGCCTACTTCCACAGGGGGCGCTGTGAGCTGACAGTGGACGCACCAGAGGTGAAGCACGGGTTCTGACCCAGCTTGAGAAGAACAGAAGAAGGACGGTACACACGCAGCAGCACCCTGACCCTCAGCAAAGAAGACTGGGAAAAGGGGAGAGTTTCGTCTGTGGTCTCCCATGACAACGCTTCTATCATCCGTCACGCTCAGAAAGAGCCAGTGTGACGCCTAACAGCTCCAAGATGAATTGAACACTGAGCTGCTTACACATCCATCTACAATAGAGTTTCACCTACACAATGCTGACATTTCTCCTTACTCTCTCTCACTGTCCTGTTGCTCTTCCTGTAGTTTTGCTCTGCTGAAATAAAGCTTCATTTTGCCATATTGTAGGTGTTCTTTATTAGAGTTAATAGTCATTATCAGTGTGATGAGAGAGTGTGTTTAGCTGTAGATTCAGTGCTGTGTGTTGTGCTTCAAAGTGAGTTTGGCTGGGGAAGGAAGTTGGAACATCTGGTGAAAAGTGCTGCTCTATTCCTGGGAGAAAGAGGATCACTCCAGCCGCCTTTCATGTAAATCTCTCTCACTTCACTGATCTTTCAGTTTTAATTGGTTAAAACTTGTTCCTGTGTGTTTAGCTGGGTGTGGAGCAGGAAGCTGCTTTCATGTTCTGCCTCTTTAGTGCAGGATTTATGGTTGAGGTGTAACTGACACTGCACACTATTTTATATATTAATAGTAATGAAGAGTCAAGCTATCTCCTTCATCTGTTCCTACTTGGTGTCAGTCAGAACTGGGATTAATTGAATTTAAACTGAAATGATCTTCTGTGTTTTTCTTGACTCAGAATTATCATTTTTAACTCCTATTTAACTAAGTGTAGTATTTAACAATTTATCCAAACATAAGGATAGCTAAATATTACTTGCTCTACTCTTCAGATCCAGATTTAAATTGTATTAAATTATATTAAA
>JAAGNN010000073.1:0-46879 GCA_012411365.1 Ameiurus melas
CCTACAACTCACTCTTGATGCATGTCAAGACGCTTTGTCTCGGTCGCGACACATTGAAACCTTACCATAGAAACCAGAAGGCGTTAGGGAGAGAGGATGTTACGAGGACGCTGCTAATAAAGTTGCGATTTCACATTGACTTACGTTTATTATTATATTTTTAAAAATACCCCAGTTTTTATGCCGGTTCTATCATTTTTATTTTGTTGTATTTATCCGCCACACCTTAAAGGCCGGTCCGTGAAAATATTGTCTGATATTAAACCGGTCCGTGATCGTAAGGTTGGAAACGCTGCATTAGAGGGTTTAGCACAAACATCCTTGATTATTAATATACTATTCATATTTACTCAGTAAATAATAAAAAATTCCACTCACTGACCAGTTAATTATGAACACTTTACGGGGAACACAGTGAGATAAAAAGAAAAAATAGTGAGCAACAATTCTACAGGTGGAAATACCTCACTGATTGTCATGATTTCCCCTTGTAGCATGCTTTAAGCATCTAATGCGCCGAATCTTAGCATTCCTGCTTTCTCCAATGTTGACAGCAGTGAATTCAACACGTGCGCTTTTGTTATTTTTATGACATGTCTCCTCCTGCCTCCTGTCATTAGTTATGGTGTCACACTTGTGTCTGATTACCCAGCTGTAAGCAGCTGCTTGAGGGTAATCATGTCAGCATATATACCGCATGTCTTGCTCCACTCAATGCGAAATATATTGATTTAGATAGCTTAGTGAATTTAGTAGACTTAGTATAGATGATGTTTCCAATAGTCATAAGTGTCATGTTTATATTCATGTTCTATAGTCTTTGTTCAGGTCATAGTTTATGTTTAGGTTCATTAGTTTTAGTCGGACTGTTTTCTCCGCTACCAGTCCCTTGCTGTGTTTCCTGTTTCCTGTTTTGTATCTCGACCCGGGTTTCTCCGTAACACGACTTTGCCCAAGTGTATGCCTGTTTGCCGATCGTCTGACCTTGCCTGTTTTGGATTAATACGTTTATGGATTATGATTTGGATTTGTCTGCCTGTCTCTCTGTAAATAAAACCACCCGTTTGAACTGCGCTTGCATCCGTCTTATCTTCCCTTGTATCACGGAACGTGAAAGATGTGATACTGATGAGAGGTACCCTGGTCCAAGAATGGTCGGACTCGGTTCAAGCTGACAGTAATTCAATAAATAATAAACAACTCAAATTCAACTCTTGACCTGCCCCTGGTCTACTTAGTACACACAGAAAGAAAAAAAAAAACATTTAAATAATAAAAAGTAATGGAATAAGATTTTCTCCAAGAAATGTGTAGTAACAATTTCCACATTTTAAGTCTTTACCAAATCTAACTAAGCTTATTTTGCTAAGTAGGGTTTATATGGTACTAAGGAGTATTATTATTATTATTATTATAATTATTATAATAATAATTAGTAGTATTATTATAAAATGTAAGTAAACATAACTAGCCTTTATGTATTTTACTTAGATTAATTAGGTAAATCTCAAGGCTGAACACAAAAAAAATGCTTTTTGTTCAGTTTAATTAGTTGAAAATTTTGTCAAAACTTAATTTCATTGTGTTCAGTCCACCTAATATATTTAAACCTAAAGTTTGCTTAATTCATTTGTGATAAAACTACATGAATCATATTTTGTTGACATTACCTACCGGGCAGTGGCTTCCTATTTCAGCATTCTTTGTAAGGCGCTGCACAAGGAGAGTGTTATTTTATCGTTTCTCGATAAAGGGAAAGACGTGGTAGTGTTTAAAGTTCAGTTATAGTGATACTGAAGGAGTTCCTGTAATGTTTTTTGAATTTTGTGGTTAGTGTGCGTGCTGAAGTAGAAGCTTGTGCTCAGGCTGCGGGAACTCAGTAATAGATAATACTGACACCAGTCTTTGTTATTTGTTCCATTATATACATTGTAAGTAGGTAATTTTTATTTCTATAGTACGTTTCAAGAACAGACGTCACAAAGGGCTTCACATCCACAACATAAAAACAAGAGGGGAAAAGCCTAATTAGACAAAGCAAGGAGCTTAAACACATGGGTTTTTAGCTGCGTGTCAAAAATGACCCCAGAGTCCACAAATCACAAATCCAAAGGGGAGACATTCCAAAATTATAAGGCCAGTCACTTTGATCTTAATTCTGAGCAAGGAACATCCTAAGCGCAAGACCTGTTCTGAAGATCTCAATTCCTGCTGGAGTTATCAAGGTTGCAACGGCTCTTTCTTATAAGCAGGAGGATGACCATGCAATGCTCTAAATACCATCACAAGAATTTTAAATTGAATTCTAAATTTAACTCAGAGCCAATCTATCGAAAGTAAAATTGGTGTTACATGTGATCTCAGTGATATTTGCAGCAACATTGTGTATAATGATGAATGAAATGACTTGTTTAAACGTAAGAAAATATAATTAAACCTCATGTACAAATTTATTAAATCTCAGTAACTAAACTTTATAAAGTAATATAAAAATTATGCTGGATCCAACAAGAAAATTAGTTTGACAAATGTATACAGTTAATTGAACATACTAGAGTAAAAATTCATTTGACCTAAACCAACTTAAATTGTTTTGACCCAATTAACATCATTTATTTTAAATGAGCTCAATTAAATTGTGTGTAAAGATTTCTTAAATTAGAGTTAGCGGGGAGTAAGAATTCATTTCTTGAGTGTAAGTACATCATGATCTAAATGATATTTCTATTCTCGGTACTGAAACATCTGTCACGATCTCGGCCGGCAGATGGCGCTGCAGGGGCTAAGCGGTATGGGAGCGGGCACTGCTTGGCGCCATAACATGGACTTTGGAGACTTTGTTTAAAAAAAAAGGACATGTACATTGTTTCTTGTTGTCAACCTTTGTTTATTAGTCAGTGGTTGATTTTCGAGGGAGTAATGATTGTTACCAGCTGTCAGCATTCAAGGTAATCACATTTGTTTTTAAAACCCAAGTGTTGCTGCACACTTCACACACAGTATTATAGGTTGTTATGTGTAATGGCTTAACGTGGTAATGTCTCCAAGTGCCTGCTCTGGTTTCATATTTCATGCCTCAGTTCCAGCTAAAGGATAGACGTTTAAATGGAGAAGCGTTTCCATGTTTTTGGTCTAGATTGGGGTTCATGCCTTAGTCTAGTTAACTTGCAAATGAGTAAATGAGTAATTGTGATAAGCGTTAGCATTTCTAAGTCTTATCTCTAGTTACGTGTTCATGCATTAGTTTTAGTTAAATGATAGAGGAGTATTTGATTAATGTAATTGTGCTAGTGTAGTGTTCGATACCATGATCTAGTTTTCACCATGTTTCAGTGCCTTTGTCTTTTCAATTCCTATGTAGACCTTTTTTCTTGTTTTCTAGTAGTAAAAGTGATCTTTACTCACTCAAAGTGATCCTGCACTTGCTTCCAGTTTAAGTCTCGATACATAATAGAATACCACTGCACCATAAAACCATGGAAGCAGCAGGAAAAGGAGCCGTCCTTGAGCATGAGCGTCATGATGATAAATACACAGATTACTGGCCACATTTCTTATCAGTCCAGTTTCCACAAAGAACTGCCACCGAACTCCCGCACGGAAATGTAACGGGTTGGGAGCTACCCGGCTGCTGTTCCGCTTTTAACAGTCAGGTGTACATCGCCAGCCTGGCGCCCCCAAACCCAGAAACAATGGCTTGGGTTCTTAGTATCCCAGTTTTATGGCCTGGCCTGGGACCATGGGCGAGCAGCTGGTCCGTAGGGGCGTCCAGTGCCCTCTATGATGTCACTCAGTTTTACGGATCTTTTTCTGAAGGAGCTCTCCCAGCCAGGGCAACTAAACAGCCTGGATGTACTGGAGAGGGGAATCAATGTGACCGAACAAAGGTGAACCGCCATTCCACCTCTATTATGCGTGGTTGGACCTGGTAGAATCGTAGCCTCGCGCCATAGAGGAAGTTGCCCATAACTCCAGCCCCCCCTGAGAATGCTCCCCCATTGCCTGTCTGCAGCCGCGGAGCCCGCTCTGTTTCCTGATGCAGCGAAGAACAGGTTACAAGAGGGACAACCAGGACCGCTTGTTGAACTGAATAGAGAAACACAAAGAACCAAGAAACGTTACTTTGTCTTGCAAAACGTTTCATAATACTGTCACACGCTAGACCTTAAAGCCAAAAAGAGGAAGAAATATTGAAAACGACTTAGTCATAACGCTCAGATAGTCACAGACAGGATCAGATCAAACAATGTTAGTAGTTATATCATACACTTCTGTCAAAGTGATGATTTATAACCCTCGTGCTGGTAATTTATGACCCCTGTCCTTCCCTGATTGACAGGTGGTGGAGGGGTGGTGAGGGGGGGTGAGGGGGTAACCCTGTCGGTCGTATCAGCTAATCAATCTGGCTCCTTTGTGTCTGGAACATTGGGGGAGAGGGGGGGTGTGGGAATAGTCCCCCTTCCAGCAAAAGGGGTTTATGTTAATGAGTTTGGTTTTTTTGGCGTGGATGAAATAACGTCTGAAAATAAATAAATGTTTTTTAATATGGGATGTTGGTGTTACTGTGTGTCTTTATTTCGGTTTGTGTAAACACAATGTTAGAAAAGGAATAGGAATAGAATAGGATTAGAATATTTATTTTGTGAAAATGATGAAAACAAATGTTGATTAAGGGTTTTTTAAGGCCCCATGCATACCTTTGAATAAAAAGTTTAGGAGTTAAAGCAAAGTTTAAAAAATAATCTGATTAAAAGATTTGTTTGTATCACACCGATTTCTAAACAAAGATCCTACTTAAAAAAAGTATTAAAAGATCTGTTTAAAAGAATCTGTATACCAGGCTTCCCAAAACACATAAAACTTTAGGCTGTAAAAAATTGTGAAAAGAGCAGTTTGAAAAGAATAGCCAGCCATTACGACTTCTAAACAAAGATCCTTACGAGGAAAAATGTTAAAGTGTCGTCTAAAAGAATCTCCGCTAATGTTTAAACTAGAGCTAAGTATTTTCCAGAGATGTATTCCATTCGATGTGGAAAAGCGTCTGTATGAAGTTGAAACTAAACCCAACCTCTCACTCGCTAAAACCCCGCCCCACACATACGTGTATTCAGACACTCCTCTCTCTCTCTCTCTCTCTAAACACACCCACACACGGGGTCTCAACATGGCCAGTACTTTCTGTCAACTGGCCAATCATTGGAAGAAGTAGATGTCAATCACGGTCTTCTCGGACCTGACGTTCTCTAGGCCTGTTTATAATCCTTTGTTTCTTCGGTGACCAAGAGTTTTTTTATGACCAGGGGTGGTGCGGGTGGTGGGGGTAACCCCTGTATCCACTGTATGACTGGGTCATTTTGGCCCCTGAATGTCTGGGTTGTGTCCTCCCCGGGGGGTTTCGGGGTACGGGGGGGGGCGGAATCTCCCCAACAAATGTGTTTATGTTAATGATACTGTTGTGAACGCGGTTTCTCCCTGAATTAATCACACACAAATGTATACCTTTTGTGGCATAAGAGAGTGTTTGTTTCTGGAAATTACTTTGTGGTATTGTCTGAAAAGAATATCAATGTTTAATACGGACATGTGTTTTAGTTACTATGTGGGTTGTTTCATATGTGTTAACATATTGTTATAAAAGCATGATGGTTGAATGGGAGTATAGTAAGAGCAGATTGTTTGCTTGTGAAATAAAATAAAAACAACTGTTGATTACATGTTTGGAAAAAGAGGGGGACAACCATTTACTGAGTAATAAACTACCGTGAAACCAGATAAACCATCGATATGGCCAAAAGAAATGTAAAAATGTTTTTACATACATTCTAAACATAAACCTTAGGAGTTAAAAGCGTTTAAAAGTGCTGTTTAAAAAGAATGGTGCAGTTTGTTTCAACTATAAACAAGATTTTGGAAAATGGTTACAACGAGATACTTATACAGAACTGCCGCTAAATACATACGATTTGTGTGTGCTTTTACATCCTATGTCCCCACTGGCTGACAGTCAAGTCGTGTAAATTACCGACCTCTGTAACACTGTTTGATCTGAATGTGTGATCTTTCATTGCAGTTATCTGTCTGTGTTAGAGAGAGAACGTGTTGATTTCTGGGGACTTTGATGACCAGATCGCTTACAAAGGTCTTTATGTTAACGGAATTAAGGAGAGAGCCGTGAGTGTCAGTGCTAAAATAATGTGTAAGAAGCTGTAGTTAACACAGAAGAAACTCTGCAAATCATCTGTTACAATATCTGCTCCGAGAAATCCTAATACCCCTAGATGAATGCTGTGTATTCACCAACAGGACCTGTTGAAATGAGAGAGAACCTGACTCTGCTCCAAGAAAAAAAACCAAGATGTTAGTTTGGTAATTTATTCATGAAGATATAAAGACGTTGATCTTGAACCCTGAGCAGGGTGTCAAAAACTCCAAAGAACGGTCTGTAAGGCCGAGGGTTTTATTTAGGATGTAGAAAAGCATTTAAAAATGGTGTTTTAAAAGAAACGGGTGTATCGTCCATAATGGTAAAAATATTTTTAAAAAATGGTTGTACTTATGCTGAAATAAATCAGTGGAGACACTGAGTACATTTCTGTTCCACAGTCTATAAGGATCCCTACCCATAATGTAGAGTGACAAATGTTCACACCCGCCGTGAATACAGTACTTAAGTTTAAGCATTTTTATTTTGTGATGGCAACAAGACAAAACTGTCATAGGTTTGGTATCTGGTGATTTAGGTTAGACCCCAACTGTCAAATATGTTTTGACATAGAATATGAATTGCTTTGTCAGGCAAAGAGCACGATGGTATGGAAAGAGTATGATGAGGTGACCTAATGCTTAGGAGTTCAATACAGTACTTTGACTTGAACAAACGGACATGATCCTCAGAGAGTATCCATATATATATAATATAGATCAGATCACCAGTATGTCTTACCCAATCCTGATCTGGAGTCAAAATTTTTACTTTTATTTCCTTTGTATGCATTTATGACAGTGTGCGGTCATATACACTATAAGCCAAAGTTATAGAAGGCACGCGAAATTATTTTTAAAGGTTTCAAAAATATTCTAAACATTTAAGGCAAATTTCCAATCACACAACAGAATATTAGACATTTAGTGTAAACTAGTATAAAAAATCTCTGAAATATTTCAATGAAAATATATTTTCCATATTAAATGCATCATATTAGAAAAGATAGTACAGACTTCGTCGCATCACTTACAAACTCATACTTATAACAACTGTTTAGCAGCATCTGAATCTGGGAAATAACTTTTTATTCCTTTTAGGCATGCAATAAAAGTTAATAACAAATTAGGAAGAAATGAAGGTACACTACCGCTCACGGATATTAAGTCAAACCATTTGTTCAAACTTCAGTATGAACATGAGTAGCAGAAACTTACAGCACCCACATGAATACCGTGTGAAGGATTAAGGTGACTAGTCACTTACAGATGCAAAGACACGTCCTTGTGCAGGGCACAAAAAGCATTGCCCATTGACACGTCTCCACCATGTCAACATATAAGAAAAGGCAGAAAGTAATTTGAGATATATAAGAATATATTTGATCAAATATAAGATATTATAATGAAAAAACATGATAATATTATTTAACAAGGTCTGCCGTTCAGCCCCTCTTAAGTGTAAGAGCATTATCAGTATTGTTACAGCATTTGGGGACAGTAGACAGATGTCAAATGAAAAACAACTTTTGAGTCACAATGCCAAACTACTGCAGAATATTTGATCCTTCTTTTTCCGCCCTGAAGGACCGGCATTTATTTAACAGACAGATGGCACAGCCATATACTTGGTCAGAGAATTTGGGGGTTTCTTAAGAAAGGTTCATTGTTTTGTTCTTTTTCATGGTGTCAATTGAATATTTTGGTTAATGACTTTAAACTGTTTTATTAAGTGGTGACAGATTTCCATTAACAGGTAATGATGATAGGTGAAGATTAAGTAGGTATGGAGACGTAAAATAAAACCCTGTCTATATGTATATTTGTCTGCTATGTATCTGTTTAAGCACTACTTTAATAGTGATGTATAGAATGAGAGAGCATTAACTAATTCATAGAACCCTTTCTACCTTTTCAAACTTGTTATCCATGATTCTTTTTCAAACATTGTGTTCAGACATTGCAAATCATTAGTCTGAATGTTAAGTGTTCCTTAGATTTTTGCTTCTTCAGCATCAAAAATTCTAAACAAAGACTAAACTCAGAAACAATATAACTGTCTGGTTGTGATTAGAATAAAAGGCAACTGTGACTTCATTCCTAAAGCGCTAAATGAGATTTCTCTAAGTTCTATATGGCCTTTCTACAGTATGTGCCATTAGGTCCTAGTTTCCAGCCATCATTATAGCACGGGAGAGGAAATCTTTTATTCAACAGATGTGTGATCTACATCTAGACAGTCTGATAACAAACTACACAAAAGTTTGTGTTGAGAAAATTCAGCTTGCTCTTTGTTCCCAAATAACATTGGACCAGATCCATAGTTTACATCATCTGCCCCACAAATTTAATCTGTATTACAAGTACTGGAACAAGTTAGAGGAAGAGAACGTGTAGCTTTACTTTTCATTGGAACTTTAATTGTTTATTTGGATCTGTCTTGATTCATTTTCATATTCAGGTTTTTTTTATTCAGCTCATTATTATTTTATGAAGTATCTTCAACCTAGGAGAGTGTGGCATCTAACATAATGTATGAATGTAGGTATATGGACTCCACCATGCACTCCACCGGCACCCTAGTTGAAAAAGCAAGTCAAACATGTTAAACTTCCAAGATCAGGCAGTGCAGGAGTAAGGAAAATAAAAGCACATCATCTGTTTAGATTATATCTATGATTAAATTCACAATCAATTAAGAAATGAAGCTCATGTTAAGGCTATTTCTTCCACAGATGTCTTCAGAAGAAATTGATGACCATTTCCATAGGCATTGAGGCTCCATTTTAAAATAAACACTCGCATGCAGATTCAGAAGGTATGATATAGAGGCAAGACAGACAGGAATATTTGAAATTAAATTTACAATATTTGCAATGATGGATAGGAGCCATATGAAACCAAGTAGATGAAACGGTTTTTGAGCAGTGGATTGTGATACTCAATGATCTTGTAATTTACTGCATTTGTAATGGTGATGATTTTTCAAATGAACTTGAACACTCTTTTGTGGATTCATGTTAAAAATATGTTCTGAGTGGGGATTGATGTCACGAAATATATACAGTAAAAGAATCCAGAATGTGACCATATAGGGAGCCATGATGTACCTTCCACTAGAAAAGTATCAGAAGTACAGATATGACTATTGAGTTCATTGTCTGACTCTCTTGCATGGCACACGTGTTTCCATATTATTTTCACCACAGGCTGCGGAATTATATGTCAGATTACTTTGAACAAACTTTTACATACAACAAGTTTTTAAAACATCCACAATAGTCTGGGAGTCGTGTATTAGACCTGTACTTGGAGCATTTTGCTTATAAATATATACACTCTATCTGAAAACATTCAAACCCCTGTCAGAAATTAAGCTTAATTTTCAGACCGCCAAGTCTATGCTACTAGTGTCTTGGAGGACATCGATGGAACACTGAATGAGTATGACAGATCATTCTCTCACACCCTTCAAATTAGGGCAGGTTTAAAACAGGCAGTTAGAAGTGTCATGCCCTCACCCAGCAATCTTTAAAAATTGTTCTACATCCACAGCCTTCCTACTTACCAACTCATGTCTATGGCTATCACAGATAGTTGTGTGCCCGTGTAATTTTGTGCAGATTCGGTGTTGTAGTATTGAGTTTATGTTGTCTAAGAATCTGATTGTTCTAGTATTGAGCTTAGTATTGAGACTATGTTGTATTGAGTTTATGTTGTCTAAGAATCTGATTAATCTCTTATAGGATGCATTTGGATGTTGAGTAAATATAGATTAATGTACAGTAGCTCTCAACATTACTACACTACCCCTACTTGGTAATTCAGACCGTAACCTCCATATTGTTAGCAATTCCTCCCTGCAGCTCAGCCTGTCCACAAAGGATTGTGAGAGGGGTACACTCAGAAAGGTTAAGGTTTAGGCAATACATGGGGCTCACTTTGTTTGAGAGGTGGTGAAGATAAAGACGTGTCGTTGAGTGTAGTAATATAGATATCAGCAGGAATGGCCTGCTTGGGCTGAGTGAATGAAAATCAGTATGCTAAAAAAATTATTAGCAGTAATCAACACATCCAAAATGCATCCTATAAGAGATTAATCCAGATTCTTAGACAACATAAACCCAATCCAATTTTTTTTTTTGAACAAAGAGCAAGCTGAATTTTCTCCAACACAAACTTTTGGTGTAGTTTGTTTATCAGACTGTCTAGATGTAGATCACACATCTGTTGAATAAAGATTTCCTCTCCGTGCTGTAATGATGGCTGGAAACTAGGACCTAATGGCACATACTGTAGAAAGGCCATATAGAACTTAGAGAAATCTCATTTAGCGCTTTGGGAATGAAGTCTACAGTTGCCTTTTATTCTAATCACAACCAGACAGTTATATTGTTTCTGAGTTTAGTCTTTGTTTAGAATTTTTGATGCTGAAGAAGCAAAATCTAAGGAACACTTAACATTCAGACTAATGATTTGCAATGTCTGAACACAATGTTTGAAAAGAATCATGGATAACAAGTTTGAAAAGGTAGAAAGGGTTCTATGAATTAGTTAATGGCTCTCTCATTCTATACATCACTATTAAAGTAGTGCTTAAACAGATACATAGCAGACAAATATACATATAGACAGTTTTATTTTGTACACGCATACCAACTTAATCTTCACCTATCATCATTACCTGTTAATGAAATCTGTCACCACTTAATAAAACAGTTTAAGTCATTAACCAAAATAAGTATACAAACTGACGCCATGAAAAAAGAACAAAAACAATGAACCTTTCTTAAAGAAACCCCCAAATTCTCTGACCAAGTATATGGCTGTGCCATCTGTCTGTTAAATAAATGCCAGTCCTTCAGGCTGAAAAAGAAGGATCAAAATATTCTGCAGTAGTTTGGCATTGTGACTCAAAAAGTTGTTTTTCATTTGACATCTGTCTACTGTCCCCAAATGCTGTACAATACTGATAATGCTCTTACACTTAAGAGGGCTGAACGGCAGACCTTGTTAAATAATATTATCATGTTTTTTCATTATAATATCTTATATTTGATCAAATATATTCTTATATATCTCAAATTACTTTCTGCCTTTTCTTATATGTTGACATGGTAGAAGACGTGTCAATGGGCAATGCTGTTGTGCCCCTGCACAAGGACGTGTCTTTGCATCTGTAAGTGACTAGTCACCTTAATCCTTCATACGGTATTATTCGTGAGGTGCTGTAAGTTTCTGCTACTCTATGGTTCATGCTGAAGTTTGAACAAATGGTTTGACTTAATATCCAGAGCGGTGAGTGTACACTTCATTTCTTCCTAATTTGTTATTAACTTTTATTGCATGCCTAAAAGGAATAAAAGTTATTTCCCGCATTCAGATGCTCTAAACAGTTGTTATAAAGTATGAGTTTGTAAGTGATCGACAAAGTCTGTACTATCTTTTCTAATATGATGCATTTAATATGGAAAATATATTTTTCATTGAAATATTTCCAGAATTTTTTTACACTAGTTTACACTAAATGTCTAATATTCTGTTGTGTTGGAAATTTGCCTTAAATGTTAGAAATTATTTTGGAAACCTTTAAAATAATTTGCGTGCTTCTATAACTTTGGCTTATAGTGTATATGACCGTACACTGTCATAAATGCATACGAGGAAATAAAAGTAAAAATTTTGACTCAGATCAGGATTGGGTAAAGACATACTGGTGATCTGATCTATATTATATATATATATCCTCTCTGAGGATCATGTCGGTATGTTCCAAAGTCAAAGTACTGTAGAACTCCTAAGCATTAGGTCACCTCATCATACTCTTTCCATACCATCGTGCTCTTTGCCTGACAAAGCAATTCACATTCTATGTCAAAACATATTTGACAGTTGGGGTCTAACTCTAAATCACCAGATACCAAACCTATGACAGTTTTGTCTTGTTGCCATCACAAAATAAAAATGCTTAAAACTTAAGTACTGTATTCACGGCGCGGGTGTAAACATTTGTCACTCTACATTAATGGTGGGGATCCTTATAGACTGTGGAACAGAAATGTACTCAGTGTCTCCACTGATTTATTTCGCATAGAAGTACAACCATTTTTTAAAAATTATTTTTTACCATTATGGACGATACACCCGTTTCTTTTAAAACACCATTTTTAAATGCTTTTCTACATCCTAAATAAAACCCTCGGCCTTAAGACACGTTCTTTGGAGTTTTTGACACCCTGCTCAGGGTTAAAGATCAACGTCTTTACTATATCTTCATGAATAAATTACCAAACTAACATCTTGGTTTTTTTTTCTTGGAGCAGAAGTCAGTTCTCTCTCATTTCAACAGGTCCTGTTGGTGAATACCACAGCATTCATCTAGGGGTATTAGGATTTCTCGGGCAGATATTGTAACAGATAGTTGCAGAGTTTCTTCTGTGTGTTAACTACAGCTTCTTACACATTATTTTAGCACTGACACTCACGGCTCTCTCCTTAATTCGTTAACATAAAGACCTTTGTAGCGATCTGGTCATCAAAGTCCCCAGAAATCACACGCTCTCTCTCTAACACAGACAGAATACTGCAATGAAAGATCACACATTCAGATCAAACAGTGTTACAGAGGTGCTGAATTTACACGACTTGACTGTCAGCCAGTGGGGACATGGGATGTCAAAGCACACACAAAATCGTATGTATTTAGCGGCAGTTCTGTATAAGTATCCTCGTTGTCGAACCATTTTCCAAAATCTTGTTTATAGTTTGAAACAAACTGCACCATTCTTTTAAACAGCACTTTTAAACGCTTTTACCTCCTAAAGGTTTATGTTTAGAATGTATGTAAAAACATTTTTTACATTTCTTTGGCCATATCGATGGTTTATCTGTTTCCAGGGGTTTTATTTCAGTAAATGTTTATTCAAAGTCACGCCGTTCTCCCAAACATGTAATCAACAGTTGTTTTCATTTATTTCACAAGCAAACAATCTGCTCTTATATACTCCCATTCAACCATCATGCTTTTATAACAATATGTTAACACATATGAAACAACCCACACAGTAACTAAAACACATGTCCGTATTAAACATTGATATTCTTTTCAGACAATACCACAAAAGTAATTTCAGAAACAAACACTCTCTTATGCCACAAAAGGTATACATTTGTGTGTGATTAATTCAGGGAGAAACACGTTTCACAACAGTATCATTAACATAAACACATTTGTTGGGGGAGATCCCCCACAGTACACAAAACACACCCCCAGGACGGGAAGGACACAACCCAGACATTCAGGGGCCAAAATGACCCAGTCATACAGTGGATACAGGGGTTACCCCCACCACCCGCACCACCCCTGGTCATAAAAAAAAACTCTTGGTCACGAAGAAACAAAGGATTATAAATTAACCAGGCCTAGAGAAACGTCAGGTCCGAGAAGACCGTGATTGACATCTACTTCTTCCACCGTGATTGACAGTTGACAGAAAGTATTGGCCATGTTGAGACCCCGTGTGTGGGTGTGTTTAGAGAGAGAGAGAGAGAAGAGAGTGTGCAGAACACACGTATGTGTGGGGCCGGGGTTTACGAAAAGTGAGAGGTTGGGTTTCGTTTCAACTTCATACGGCTTTTTCCACATCGAATGGAATACATCTCTGGAAAATACTTAGCTCTAGTTTAAACATTACGGAGATTCTTTTAGACGACACTTTAACATTTTTCCTCGTAAGGATCTTTGTTTTAGAAGTCATGTAATACGCGCTATTCTTTTCAAACTGCTCTTTTACAATTTTTTACAGCCTAAAGTTTTATGTGTTTTGGAAGCCTGGTAATACAGTTCTTTTTTAAACAGATCTTTTAATACTTTTTTCCTCGTAAGGATCTTTGGTTTAGAAGTCGGTGTAATCGCGCTATTCTTTTTAAACTGCTCTTTTCACCATTTTTACAGCCTAAAGTTTTATGTGTTTTTGGATACCTGGTAATGCGGATTCTTTTTTAAACAGATCTTTTTAATACTTTTTTCCTCGTAAGGATCTTTGTTTAGAAATCGTGTGATACAAACAAATCTTTTAATCAGATTATTTTTTAAACTTTGCTTTAACTCCTAAACTTTTTTATTCAAAGGTATGCATGGGGCCTTAAAACCTAATCAACATTTGTTTTCATCATTTTCACAAAATAAATATTCTAATCCTATTCTATTCCTATTCCCTTTTCTAACATTGTGTTTACACAAACGAAATAAAGACACACAGTAACACAAGCATATCCCCATATTAAAACATTTATTTATTTTCAGACGTTATTTCATCCCCGCCAAAAAAACCAAACTCATTAACATAAACCCCCCCTTTTGCTGGAAGGGGGGACTATTCCCCCACAAACCCCCTCTCCCCCAATGTCCAGACACAAAGGAGCCAGATTGATTAGCTGATACGACCGATAAGGGTTACCCCCTCACCCCCCTCACCACCCCTCCGACGACCTGTCAATCAGGGAAGGACAGGGGGTCATAAATTACCAGCACAGAGGGTCATAAATCATCACTTTGACAGAAAGTGTATGATATAACTACTAATGTTTTTCTTCCAGTAATTGGGAAGAAACTCTAGGTAGGAAATTAAGTTGTGTATGGGGAACTGAAGAACCAATGGACTAAGCACTGCAGGGGAATGGTCCAAGAAACCATTTGTTTAAATTGTTGTTTAACCCTGTCATACCTTATGCTCACAGAATTTTAAAGACCCCAGATGTCAATTGTTGCTATCGCTGAAATAGGAGGGTGTGGGTGGATGTTGATGTATTTATAAATTGTTCAGTTTACTTTGCTTGCCAGCTGGTGACTAATCTGTAGCTTTGTTTGAACAAACATTATTTGACACTAGACAGCCATTAAAAGATAAAAGGTTATGATTCAAATCATGACCATTCCGTCTTTCTCTTTCTTCCTTCTAACACTTTTCCCTGACATTCCTTCATTGTTTCCTACTTTTGTTTTTACCCAAGTCCTCTGACTTGAGAAAAAAAGAAGTGCATTTTAATCCATTCACTGATTTTCTATACCAGTTAGAGTACACTGGGCATGGGGAGCCTGAAGCCTGTCCCAGGGAACTCAGCGCCACTGCAGGGGACATGCTGTATGGGGTGCCAACTCATCGTGAGGCGCATCGCACATGCGTTCACACACTACAGACAATGCAAATTAGAAATGGGGAGGAAACCGAGAGTTCCTGGAGGAAACCCCCAAAAGCATAGGGAGAACATATAACTCCATGAACGCAGGGTGGAGGTGGAAGTCGAGCACCCAGTCCTAGAAGTGCGGAAGCAAATGTGCTAACCACTAAGCCACCACTGTTCAGATGGATGCAAGTGCATTATGAACAGTTTTATTTAAGAGAGACAAGGGCAGGAAAATCCAAATAGTAATCCGTAACGTAATCCAAAACATGCCAAGTTCAGACGATCAGCAAACAGGCATAAACTTGGGCAAGGCAGGGATCAAAGTCGCGGTCACGGGATACAGGGTCGATTTACCAAACATGAAGCATGAACAACAGCGAGGGACTGGTAGCAGAGAAACCAGCATGGACTAAATCTAATGTTTAACAAGGAACCTAACATGGACATAAACTAGGACTATGATTAACTATGGTAACGGAGCCTAAACTAAACTATAAAATATATATAAAATATATATAAAGCCTAATCAGCCTCGTAATGGGCTGAGGGCAATTCAGACACATATGAAACAACAACCAATGACAGGACAGGGAGGAGACATAACAGAAACCTAAACAAATGCACGTGTCGAAATGTTATGATTGTCCACAAGGGAAAAGCAGGTGCTCGCGCACCTGCTCGTGTATGCGCGCTCACATGCTCCACAGCGCGCTGCTTAAAGGTGAACTCGTGACAACCATGCCCCCAATGCACTTTAATACAGTTTTAATGTAAATTTACCACTGTGTAATACTCATCCAGATTATTATTGTATCAGATTTATTGTAAAGAACAGGACATTCACTACTGAAATGTGAGGACTAAATCTAACCATAACCCATTCTGAGTTGGGTTTCTGCTCAACACAGTTGTAAAGAGTGGTTATTTGAATTACTGTAGCCTTCCTGTCAGTTCAAACCAATCTGGCCATTCTCCTCAAACTCTTTCAGCCACAGAACTGCCACTCACTGGATGTTTTTTTTTGTTTTGTTTTGTTTTTAAAATCACTACTGTGCATTAAAATCTCAGAAGATCAGCAGTTTCTGAAAAACCCAACCCTGTCAGTCTTTTTTCCTGCTGTTTTTTTCTTTCATTATCAACCATACTACATGCTTACCTGCTGCAGGATTACACAATACACCATTTTCCTTTTTGACATAAGCAGTTCAACATTATTTTTAAACCAAGCAAATCACATCGTGTAAACTATCCTATTATATATAACAAGCTCAAGTTCAGTACTTCTTATATTAGTGTAGAACACTTGATCACATTAATACACTATGTACAATGTCCTATAGGTGGTGCAAAGGTGTCTAATGTTAATGTGAAGACTTGCAGCACGGCAGATTTGTGTGTGAGCATGAACCTGGAAGCGATGAATTCTGCAAACTGATCTCTGCAACGCTAAACGGCTGCCAGGTAAAACAACACACTCTGAAAGCATTTCAGTTCTTTGTTTTTATTTTCCATTTCATTCACATTCTAGACATCTCTTTAATTTCACAGTACAAAAATAGAATTTGTTATTTAATCTTTGGCAGTTCCTCTTTATAGGTGTGTTGTATGCGTGATCGAGATAAAGTTTTTAAATGCATTAAAAAAAAGTTTTTTTTATATAATTACAGTAGATTATATTTTAGCTTCCAAGAATAGTATTAGATATTATTGGAGTAATTCTTGGTGATGTATCAGAAACAACGAGCTGTTTGTTTGATTTTATTTCTCTGCTAAGCTCCACCAGAGCAGGCTCCCAATGGAAGATCATTTTACACCTGTGATCTTAAAGGCTGCTCAGGAACAGTGAACTGTAAAGGAAGTGAAGATCGCTGCATCAGTGCATCAGGTGAACATGTTCATCTCTGTTATGGATGTAATGGAATATGAATACTTTATCCAGAATGAACATGTATACTGCTCTTAACAGATTTTTTTTTTTTGGAATTTTGCCACACAGGGCATTTTGATGATTTTTGTTCTTTATTCCATTATCTCTAAATTCTCTCTCTCTCTCTCTCTCTCTCTCTCTCTCTCTCTCTCTCTCTCGCCGCATACCATCTCTATGAAAGGATGTGTATCAAACAGTTTCTGTGCTGCTTCTGGATCAATAAGCACGCAGGAATCAGTATAACAAATATGCAGTGTTGTGAGGGGAATTTGTGTAAAGGTGCTGAGAAACACTGAGTTTCCTCCTCATGATTGTCCCTCTGCTCTCCTCTGTCCTCTTCTACTGAAATCTACACTGATGGAGCAGCTCATGAAAAGTAGAAGTTTCTATTTTAGCATAGGATTAAATTTTTGATTGAATCAATCAAAATTTACGCCCTCCCTACAAACCCCACGGGCTCAATTTTATATTTTGATTAACTCATACACACACACACACACACACACACACACACACACACACACACACACACAACACACACAATGCCCTTAATGGCACCTGGTAAGAGATTAAATTTAACTCAAAGTTAAAAAACCCAAAAATACTTCCTAGGCACTTTTTATTATTACCAAATGTTTATTGTGAGAAAAAATGTTTTGTGGCAATGTTTGTGCTGTTTATAAAATAAAGAATCATACTATTCTGCCTGAAAAATGATAGATATTATTTCCCGAAGTTTTTAAAATAAATACATTTTAATATCATAGACATGTCTGTATGAATTGTGTAACCCGATCGTCGAGGGCGGGTCGCGTATTGGGGTATTACAACGTGTGATGACTAATGAGTAATTGAGATACCTAGATGGTCGGAATTGGGCCAGATCAAAAGATTATAGGTTCACTCGCTGGAGCCATAAGTTGGATGATGACAGTGAAATAAGACACCAGATACACAATTTAAGTTAACTTTGTATATTGTATAAAATACCCAATAGGAACAAATACAAAAGTAAGGAAATAAAATTAATGAAATAAATACAAATTTAGAATACTAAACTTATATCCTAAACAGTTATCAGAAGAACACAGTGTTTGTACACTAAGCAATTATTAAGTTAACCTCCTTCAACAATGTGATACTCAAATCAGATCACCCTGAACTAATAACTTGACTAAACCCGGGTTGTGGTGAGACAGAGGTCAAAGTCCCACGGTTTACAGAGTACACAGTCAGTGCAGTCTGAGTGTCCTCCTACAAAGGAAACAATTGTCAGTGTGCACACAGTTCTACCCGATCCCTGTTGGCAAAGGGAAAAACTAATCAGAGCTCTGGGACGGAATGTGCTGAAACTGCAACCTCCTAGCTGCAATCAGGTTCGAGATCAGGTGGGGTTGGCTCGCCATCCATTACTGGAACAATGTCTCTGAGGTTATCCAGAATCTTTCGCCGACGGGTCGGACTCCACCGTATCCGCGATCAATCAACATCTGAACTCAACATTAAAACCTGACCAGTGCAAGAGAATGGCACATTACTCTAGCTAGCGCTTCTTCAACTTAAGACACTCTCGTGGCACTTTACACTGTTAGTAATTTACACCCATAACAGCAGAAACAACATGCCGCTACATAAAATAAGTGCTATTTCATGACAAATAGCCTGCCTTATTATGTAGTGCTGAATAGATTATACTGTGTAAGTGTTCAAATATACAGTATATGGCCACAAAATATATATTTGAACTCTTTGTCCTTACATGGTCACAGTTCCACCTCATGAGCACTTCGATGTATGATAGCGAGGGGATTAAACAGCAGGAAAGTAGTGGAAAGAAATAATGATAACTAGATGTAAGACCTCCTGTTCCCAGCAGTACAACTTTCCTGGCTGAAAAAAAGTAACTTGTTACTGGAAAACCATGGGAGTAGGAGGAGACATGATGGGGATTATTAGGGGGCCATGATAGCAGGGCCAATTGGGGAATTTCACCAGGACACATCCCTACTCCTTACGAGGAGTGTTTTTGTAGAGTATGTGCATCGGTGATATTTTTGGACTGCAATACGCTTCTGAGAAATGACTTTACTTCACTATGAGCTCTGTATAATCTGTGGTTTACTCTTAGTGTAACAACTGTCCTTGTGTTAAAATAAATTAATTAAGTACATAAAAATGATAGCAAGTGAAGACATCTGACTAAAGTAAAAGTTATCTAATCTTTGTCATTATGGGATGATTAAATACCATTTATAAGACCATTAAGACTATTTCTAGACATTTTTAACTAATCTTATGCTTTAAATGGTCTTATTTGATTGGTAGAGGATTTTCTGTAGATAAATGCAGTCAGTAAAATGCTGGGTTCAGAACATGCATGTTTGTTAAAATCATTTTGCATTTAAGAGGCAAGAAAGCGTCGTTAAGTTGAAGAATATGCAAGTATATGAGACTTCGTTCTCATCACACAATACTTAAACATGCACAGACAATAATGCAATCTTTTTTTTCTCACTTCTTATTTTTTCCCCTCACTTCTTACTTTTTCTCACTTCTCATTTTTCTGACTTCCCAATTTTTAAAAGGCATCTGAGTTTATGTGGTGTACTGTATGTATTACTTCCAAGCACTTATCACATCCAGCACTGCACTACACTCCATCTGATTGTCTAGCACCGCTTGACTGTATGGGAGTATAATAGTGCCAAAAATCCTTGCAACTTGAATTTCATAACCTGAAAATAACTTGTCGCAATAACAATACTTAAATTTTTTCTGCCCAGCAATTTGACACAAATCGAAAAAAACACCACAATATATCAGTGCTTAAATTTGTTTCCTCACAAGTTCACAAGGCTGCAAAAATTCAGGTCTTCAATTTCAGGCCAGAAAATCCAGGTCTTCACATCCGGGTTTCGCAGGAAGAGCAATAGATTGCCGATAGTATTATACTCGCTGCTCAGAACCGGCTCAACGCATTGGTGGTTGTGGTGTGAATTGCACTTCCATACAATAGTGAATCAGAAGATGAACCAAGGGGTAAGTTAAATTATTATTTATTTATCAACAGCACAGCGGGGATATTTTACTACACTGTTGAATTACTTTTCATTTATCCTTTCCGAAAAATGGTAGTCATTCATTGTAGCAAAGTTATGTTGGATTTTTGTGAGCTAGCTAGCTAACGTTAGCTAACATTTGTTTTCCCCACAGCACTTGCTCTTGGACTATGTTTTAGAGTGATTCCACTCTCACCTGAACCATGCTGTTGGACATATTCCTTTAGACATGGATTACATGGAATTTATTTACTCACAGGAGTTGGTTTTTTTGAGTTCAATTTCTGAGGCAGTGAACATTCCACCAAACATTTTAGCAGGAATAGTAGAACTTCTCACTGTAATTATGCAAAATGTGCCAGGAGGGAGACCCGCATGGTGATCATTCAACAGGAACAAGGGCCAATGGGGCGTCCATGTATCGAAGTCTCACCTGATCATATCGGAAACCTGCTGGATCTGAATTTGTCTGTTCCCACTATTGCCAACCTGCTAGGAATAAGTAGACGAACCTTATTCAGATGAATGGCGGAATGTAATCTCTCAGTTCGAGCTCTATATACCAGACTGATGGATGAGGAGTTGGATGCTTCTATAACCACTCTGAAGCAAAGTATGCCTCACTGTGGGAGTCATATCTTGTTTGACACAGCTCGGCTGTGTAGTTCGAAGGACTTACTCAGTCTCCAGTCCAAGGTCAACTATGCACATTGACACCAATCATAAGCTGATTCGGTAAGTAATAAAAAAAGAAAAAGTTGATAGTGAATTCATGTTAGTTTAATTTAAGCAATGTGTTCACAAAACTGTGTAATTTCAGCTATAACAATTATTTTGGAGGTGTAGATGGCTTTTCACGGAAGGTAAGGGTTACCCTTTGTCAAGTAGATTCACCATCTTTTAGAGAACTATTGAGATGATCATGTGTCTACATGTACTTTCATAGATAATGTACCTTGGCGCTGCATCTAACAACCTTGCGTCAACTACGCTGCCTTTTTTTCAAGAAGCAGTGGAATCTTTTGGCTTTCCCCTAAGGTACATTTATGTTAATCAAAATCTAAACATAAAAAGCTGCTTGATGCAGCTATATTTCTTGCTATTTTATTAATTACATTAATTCAAGACAAGAAAAGTCAAACAGGCAGTTTCATGCACCAATCTTTTTACACTTTCAGGGTACGAAGTGACCAGGGCATTGAAAATGTGGATGTTGCTCGCCTAATGTTCACAGTCCGTGGGGCAGTCAGGGGAAGCTTTATTTCAGGAAAGAGTGTCCATAATCAGCGGTATGTTGATTTAAAACCATGTATACGTATAAGTATATGTACTGAGGTACCAGTTTACAAAATCATTTGACACTGAATTTTACTTTTGTATGATTCATTTATTCCAGGAATGTGGCTACCTTGACATTTCAGACCCAACTCACCTCTTTTGTTGCCACTATGTTTTTCTTCCACGGCTTCAAAATGACCTCAACTTGTTCTGCAGAACCTGGGACAATCACCCTATTCGCACAGAGGGTAGTATGACTCGTAACCAGTTGTGGGCAATGGGAAGTGTCAACCATCCTGTACCTGAACCCAACATTGAGGCATGCGGTCTACTTTTCATATCTGATACTGTCTGTCTTTATTTTTTGAACTAAGAACAATAAGTAAGAATGCTGCCATGAGTGGAATGCTCGTTTTGTTGAGAGCTTTAGGAAGGACTTCACGTGCTATGATTAATGGTCTAAGATTTGTCTTTTAGGGACTGAGCAAACCGCACATTGACTGGGAGAGTAGCGGACTCATTGCTGATGCACACGCCAGCATCATTGTTCCTACGACTGAATGCCCCCTGAGTGATGAACAATGGCAGCCCTACAGGAAGCTATATACCCCAAAACAACTTCACAGACATTTGGCTGGGACATCTATTTAGAGGCACTTCTGTTTTGCCAGTCAGTTCTTATGGAGTAATTGTCTATAGCAGGGGTGCACAATTCATCAATCGCGATCGACCGGTCGATCGCAAAGGAAATGTGATGTACAGGACAGTAGGTCTGTGATCTCGTCTTTTCTCTCTCTCTACGCGTGTGCGATCAAACGCGCCAGCACTAAAGGCTAGCAAGCAAAATCACTGAGTTAACTTCAGAGTTTATTCCTACTGAAGAAAGGGTACAAAATGAGTGATGTAGCGGGATCAAGCAAGAAACCGAAGACTTATCACTTCCATGCGGAATGTCATATTCGAAGTACGTTTGTCTTATTTGCCAAGCTACCATTGCTATTCCGAATAAGGGAAATGTGGAGTGGCACTTTAGGACTGTTCATAAAAACTACGACACTGACATCCCTCCGAAAAGCGAGCTGAGAAAGAGGAAGGTGAAGGAACAAAATCACAGTTGTCCGGACAGCAGTAATTTTTTCACGGCTGACTTCAAATGCTTAGGGCAGCCATCATTAAACACAAGAAGTCATTCCAAGACGGAGAGATGATAAAAGAGGCATTCGTAGACGCAGCTGACCCATTGTTTCGGGACATTAAAAACAAAACCGAAATATTATCTTCAATCAAAGCTCTCCAGCTATCAAGAAGTAGTTACACGGTGCTGTGAAGTCATGGCCGAGGATTTAGGGAGATCCTGTTAAACATGCAGAATACACCAAACTCAATTATGATCAGTGGCTGCTGGACTTGGTATTTTTAACCGATCTGACCAACATGTTAAACGAGTTTAATTTGTAGCTGCAAGGAAAAGACAAATCCGTGGTCAATATGATCAGCTCAGTTAATGCCTTTAAACGGAAAATGCGACTTCTGTCCTAAAAGCTGCAGTGCCATGATTTTGGGAACTTCCAAAATCTTGTGTCAGAGTTGGAGACGCAGCGGAAGGCTTGTGCGCAGATTAACATTGCACGCTACACGGACGAGATTGACAGCTGTCGGTCAGAGTTTGACAGATGATTTCAAGACTACATTCATGTGCTACCCATTTAGGGACAATGTTGAGGTTGATTCACTTGCATCGAAAATTGCAACACTGTTTCACCTGAACTCGTCTGAAGTGGAGGATGAGATTTGGAAAACTACAGACTGGCCTTCAGCTGAAGTCCAGGGCTCATAGACAGTTTTGGAACTTAATCACAGGGGAAAAGTACCCAAACATGAGGAAATCTACAACCTTGACTGCATTATTTGGCTCTGCTTATGTGTATGTGAGTCAGTCTTTTCCCACATGAAAATGGTAGTGTGCCATAAGGGCTCATGCAGTTATGCAAGGTACATGAACATATATATATGTGTATATATATTTAAAGAATACTCAGTGTATATATGAATAAATATACGTTTCGAATTTTTAATGTAGGTAGATTTCCTTGACTGGTCATGTTAAAAGTAACTTGCAAGTCAAAAAAGTATGAGCACCCCTGGTCTATAGTAACAGCAGACCACGTGTTTGTTACTTGATAATAAATGTCTTAACATATGGAAATAATCTGTTGCGAAGAACATTGGTTTTCTTTTATTATGTTTTGAAACTATGAGTTTAACTGAGTTAATTTAGTCTTAGTTGACATTCGTACAGCAGGTTAATAGATAGAGCCAAATATATTGTTAAAGAAGATACGACTATTGCTCACAATTGAAAAAGTACAAAATGTACATATATTTTGAAATAATAAAACAGTAACATAAGGCATGGAAAAACAATTTCATTTTCACCAAAAACATTCAGTAGCCACTGCATCTAAAATAGTGTGGTGGGGTACAGTAGAAACTTACATGCCATCTTGTCAAATATTGCATGTGCCATGCATGTTAAAACAGAACAGACAAACATTACAAACAGTAACAGCATCTTCATGCATGCACTAAAGTAGAAATGAAACATTTACACTGCATGAATAAGGCAACAATGAAAGGGTGAACGTTAGTTAAGAAATATACAGTTCCAGCTGCTGAATAATCGAAGTTAAAGTTACACATGCTCAAAATCATACTTGCATGACCCAATGGACATAATCAAGTCCATCCTGAAGAACTGGTAAACTTTGTAGTGCCCTGGTAATCTGAGGACACAGAAGCAGGTAGAGGCTCTTGGGAGGTCACCACTAACAACTTCCACAGCCAGACTTTCTTTAGCAACTTCTCATCCAACCCAAAACTTGAGCAGGTCCTTCAGGTCCTTGCGACATGCTGAAATCGAATAAACAAAATCTTATTCAACAAGTTTTTTAAAGTTGTTTTGTCATTTATGACCGCAACAATTTGGTGGAATGTTCACTGCCTCAGAAATTGAACTAAAAAAACCCAACTCCTGTGAACAAATAAATTCCATGTAATCCATGTCTAATGGAATATGTCCAACAGCATGGTTCAGGCGAGAGCGGAATCGCTCTAAAACATAGTCCGAGAGCAAGTGCTGTGGGGAAAACAAATGTTAGCTAACGTTAGCTAGCTAGCTCAAAAAAAGCTAACAAAACTTTGCTACAATGAATGCCTCCCATTTTTCAGAAAGGATAAATGAAAAGTAATTCAACAGTGTAGTAAAATATCCTGCTGTGCTGTTGATAAATAAAGAATAGTTTAACTTACCCCTTGGTTTATCTTCTGATTCACTATCGGTATGGAAGTGCAATTCACTCCACAACCACCAATGCGTTGAGCCGGTTCTGAGCAGCGAGTAATAATACTATCGGCAATCCACTGCACTTAATGTGAGACCTGGATGTGAAGACCTGCATTTTTAGACCTGAATTTTTGCAGCCTGAATTTTAAGACCTGAAATTTTGCAGCCTGAATTTTCTGACCTGAAATTGAAGACCTGAATTTTTGCAGCCTGAAATTCAAGCACTGATATTGCGGTGTTTTTTTCCGATTTGTGTCAAATTGCTGGGCAGAAAAAATTCAAGTACTGTTATTGCGACAAGTTTTTTTCAGTTTATGTAATTCAAGTTGCAAGGACTTTTGGCAACTATTATACTTACATACGACTAGTCCCGTCATCTCTCGTGGTGCAAGGAAGGCATGCATCAAAACTCCACTCTCTTCTAGTGCCTACAGTACATGGTGGACTGAATGTCCTCTAGATGTCTGAACTGCTGAGTCACTAGCTGTGTTTCCATCCATGTATTTATATGTGAATTTTGGTATATTACATTAAAAAAACAAAAAACAGATGGAAACACCAGGTACGAATAAAATCTACAAAATTTCAATTGAGGCAGATAAATGTTTTATTTGATAAGAAGACATAAACTATGATGAAAACACATTTAGTGAATGAATTCCTCATGAGCAACAACAAAAAGCCATGTGACTTTGCCTCAATAAATCACATGATTTTATTATTGGCTAAGAAAAAAAGTCAAAATAGTGGAGACTTTTTTGTTTACATTTGAGGCCATTCTGATCAATTTAGCTGAATTTTTATATTTACATTTGCATGTAAGATTTCTATTTTTTTTTTTTTTTTTACACCAAAACTAAAAAGTATTATTTGACAAGAGTCACTATCTAAATGTATCACAATGGCCTCAAATGTTAAAAAAAAATATTAAGACACACACAAAAAAAAGAGCATTAAGAATTTGTCTCCTTACCACCACTCACCTAAACACAGAACACTTGTTAGTTAGTAAATCACCCACAGGTGCAGACTAATCATTAGCACTCCCTCTCCCAACTCCACCCCCCATTCCCAAACCGTTGCTCGACCACGCCCTCACCTCCACAGTCTTTTGGATTTTCATGTAGTTCTCCATGAGATTTACACTCTCTGACAAAGCATCCATCCATCCATCTATCCAACCATCCATTCATTAATTTCCTATACCGCTTATCCTACTGGGTCGTGGGGAACCTGCAGCCTACCCCAGGGCGCACGGGGCACAAGGCGGGGTGCGCCTTACTGTGGTGAAAAAGTTAGGACTGACTCCCTGGTGTTTAAAGCACCAGTGTCTTTCAAAATGTTAAGATAAAGATAGAAACCCTTCAGATGGAAATTGAGCATAGCCTGAAGCAAATTAATCTGCACACATGGTTTTAGCTTGCACTTGAAAGGGAGAGGCCACTTTGGTTTTCTTCACAGCTATCTTTGGGCTCACACTGTTTTTGAATTTGACCACCAAAAGTATGTTTGTGTGTTAGCGCATACTCAGAAGCAAGTACTGGAGCATCATTTAGAGTCCTAAACTTTCGGATGTTAATGGAAGTGGGAATGTAGCCAAACACAGATTGTGCATGTTAGAAAGTGTGTACGTGTTCATGTGACTTGAGTGTCGTGTCCACAACTGTCTCCCCTCATAAACCGCCCACTTTTATTTATCAGCAAATAACTCAGAATGCATTTATCATAAACAAAAATGTCAACTGAATAACACGGGAATGGGCGGGGTTAAAAACTGTAGCCAGCCACAAAGTGCTTAATAAGTATAAGGGATAACACACGGACATATAAGGAAGTAAGAAAAAAATTAAAAAAAAATTAACAGAGTTTTTCCTTGGTCTTGGAGAATATGGATAGCCAAATAGAAACAAAATGCAGCTTTGTTTAAAATTGAGAAATAATAAACTGTGCATCCAGGACTGGATTGGGACAAAAAAAACACTCACCCCGGCCACTCTATCCACCCACAACACATTTTATGACCTCTGACCACTCATTTGCTCATTGAACAATTTATTAGGAACCGCTGTCCACCTGCCCAATACAATAATAAAATGTTAACAAATGGGGAAAATATGATGTAAGTGACTTTGATTGTGGCATGGTTTCTGTTTTCAGACTGGCTGGTTTGAGTATTTCAGAAACTGCTGATTCGAGTTGAATTTTCACATACAACTGTCAAAGGCAGACAAAGAAAGTCAAAGTTAAACCCCTTCCCTTTTCATGGAACAAAACATAAGCTATATTTATATGTGAAATAAATCCCTCCCTCCATACACACACCCCGTTGCACATCACTTTCCATAACTCTGTGTATGTCTTATCCATGAACTGACCTTTCACTAATGTTTTCAGCATTCTCCATTCCCTTTGCACAGCTGGAACATCACATCCACTGGTTGTCAAGAGCTCTCTGTACCAATTCACCAATGTGTCAACCTGTTCCTCGCAATAGGTGACATCCTCTGGCCATGCATCATGACAGAACACTGAAAATGACCTGATAATACCTCTGATACTTTTGCATGTCCTTTCTCTGTAACATTCACCAGCCTGTTTCCGAATATTCTTTTTAGTTATTTTACAGTAATATCAACAGTTTTATCAATGTATACATTCAGATCATTTGTAAATGTTGTATGACTTTGGGGGCCCTTAAGTTCAACATTTTGGAAGGTTATGACAGTGGGGTTACTTGCAGCTGTCCGTCTCTTGCTTACTGGCAGTACTTCCTGCTTCTCTGTACCTTCAGAATATTTCCCTATGTGCTCTAAGAATTCCTGGAGCTTCCCTTCTCTCAGTGGCTTCTCCTTCAACTTTTTAACTGTCTCTACACAATTTTCAACAGCTACAACCACTTGTGGGAGGATCAGAGACTTGCTCTGAAGTGTGAGACCTCTAAAAAAAGATCATGCAAAAAGTGACAGAAGGCAACAAAAGACAGGCTTTCCATTTGCAGCACAATCTGCTTGGCCCTTGATTTTATGTCACTGTTTTTGGATGTGGCTGCAAGGTTTTCCATGTGATGATGCACAGCAGTGTATTGACTCTGCCCTGTTGAATAATTTGACTGAAGGAAAACCGAGAGTGCCTGATAAATGTGTGGCAGCCAGCCCTGAGTTTTAACAGCTGGAGGGTTTCGTACTGTACAGCCCAATTCTGCTCCTATTGCCTTCAGTTCTAGTTTGCTTTTGGGACTGAAGTGATAGGTTTTACAACATAAGCTGCAAGAGGTCATAGACCTTCTCAATCATTGGCACTGACCTTTGAGTGCTTAGCATTGACAATTCCAGACGATGAGGTAGGCAGTGGAAGGACAGGACATGTTCACCTATATCACCTCTGAAACGTGCCTCTATTCCCCCTGATGCAACCATATTAACACTTGCACCATCCGCTCCAAAAGCACTCATTTTCTGTACCCACCAGTTTGGATTTGGCGGGTCTGCATTTTCAAGTAGCGACTTGATGGTATTTAGGGTTCCTTCTGTATGACTGTGATCAAGTTCAGCCAACCCTACTAGATGGGTCAATAACATTGTCTTTTCCTGAGACATCTGTTCCACAATCACTTATAACAGAGATGTATTTTGCCTTTAAAGTCTCCACCAGCACACTGCTTTTTAATTCATCTGCAATGCAACCTACCCTGCACATGCTGTATCATTATCATATGTCTTTGATACATCCATACCATTCTTCTTCACCAATATAATTTGAGAGCTAAACTTTGTGAATGATATTTCTTCCACTGCAATCATGTAGGCTGCATTGAATTTTATTTTCAATTCCCTCATGTCTTTTTCTGCGACTTTATCACTAGCACGTTGCACTGCTTTCACGACTGGGGTGGCACGAGGGGCAGACCTAGCAATGACCTGGCATTCTTATGTTTTTTACTGTCACCGTGCTTCTTTGCAGTTTCTTTTTTTAAATGACTCAAACCAGTAAAGAACTCTGTTTTACCAGCAATATTTTGTCCTGCTTTAGCACAAAAGGTGCAGTACATTTTACATTGTCATAACCCAACCAGGCCAACTCTTGTAGCCAAGCTGATTCAACCCCTGCAGGACAGGGTTGCAGAGTTTATTTATTTGTAAACCATGCAGGAGTGCACAAGATAGAGTATGCAGTCGCAAGAGGAGATTAGAGTTCAGTAGCCTAACACAACAAGTTGTATCGTAATTCCTATTTAATTTGTGTAAAAAACTTGTTTGTATGTAAAGGTGGCCACTGGCAAATGGCAGAAAAAACTTGGTTGCAAAAATTAGAAAGTTAGTTGCATTGGCAACCATTTTAGTCGCCATCTGGAGCACTGTCTATATCTGAACCTGACTCTATAATCACATCAGCTTTTTATAGGATCCTCATTTGTTAGAAAACAATCCATTATAACAACCCATGCGATCTCAGTGAATGGACACTTCTGCATTTGTATCCGCATCAGTACCCCTCATAGCATCAAAGTTGACTAACATTGCAGCAGAGTGAATGAGGCGAATAGATGTTTTGAGTGTTGTAATTTAATGGGTTTTTTTTTTCCAGATTTACAGCTATGCTGTGCATGGTATGACAGATGTCCAGCTAATTAAATACGTGCCCAAAATTTGAGATTGGATAGCTATTCGGCAGTACTGCAGAAGAGAAGTGGTTGCATTGGAAGGAACTACCGCAACTATCTCTCTAAGACTACAGAAAGCCTGATGGCAAAAATAAACCAAAGATGGGCCTCCAAGAGAATTCATGGCGATGATTGTTCAGAAAAAATGTCAAATGTAAAATGTAAAATAGGCAATGCCAATGAATTTGCAGAATTCTCACTGGATCTGACAGTATAAATGAGCCTGGAGGCACTTTTTAATCTACTGTAAACTTGGCATTTCAAATCCCCAGTCGACGATCAAAATCACTTATATCAGTTCACAGATGTCAAATAAAAGGTTATTAATTTTGTTCTAGAAAGTTCGCATCTTTCAACTTCAAGTGTAAAAAGAGCAGTGAATTGAATTGAGCCAAGAGAAGTTGAACATACTACAGAATGCTGAATGGATAAAAACTATACAAAAATATATACACTACAGCACTTTTCTGGTATCTCCTTCCACAGAACTGTAACTACACTGTATACTCAAAAAAAAACAACAAAAAAACCCACCATTGCACAAATGAACAGGCCTGGATTTTAATCTGGAAGCTCCACCCACATGGACTCCTCCATCTTCTTCTAGGGGTAAATATTAAAACAATGACTTTTCATAAATTACAATATCTATAAGAACATAATCTTCATATATAATAGCACATATACACATTCATTAATATTCATTATATAATATAATATATAAATAATATTCACTTTTATATAGGTAACTTGGATGGAGTATAGTTGTAAGTGACAGCATTGTCGAAAACAACCGAATGGTTGGGGTAAAGCTGTGCAAAGTGGTGCTCTGCTTACACTTTGTCTGCCCCGGACCAAAAAGGGTGCCTTCCAGGAAAGAACAAAGGTTAATACCCCTTGCATTTCAAGAAATGAAGCATAAACTAGATTTATATGTGAAATAAATCCCTCCCTCCATGCACACACTCCATTGCACATCACCATAAAAGCAGGCTTCCTGTCAGGCATCACACCACATCTTCTACAAAAACACCAATAATGAAATCTCAGGTCACACTCCTGCTCATCTGCAAGCTTTTCTCCAAAGGTACTGAGTCTCACATGGAGTTTTCAGTAAATTAGTCTTTTTTTTTCATCAGGCAACTATTTATCTTGTTCATTCTTTATTCTTTTTCTTCAGCGCTGTCACTGACTTGTAAACAGTGTGATACAGCATTGTCACGATTCCTCCATGAAGCAGCACGCTTTGGGCGCTGTGCGCATGCGCTGCTTCTTCAGTGCTGGCAGCAGTGACATTTCGACATGTGTGCAGACATGTGTCTTTTGTTGTTGTTGTTGTTGACATCATGTCTCTGCCCCGTCTTGTCATGTGTCGTTGTGTCATGTGTGTTTGTGTATTGCCCGCAGCTGTTAGCGGTTGCGGGACTAATGATTATGTGTGTATAAATACCGTGAGCTGTGCTACACACGGCACGGGTAATTAAATGTGGAAAGGTAAACTAGATAGCGAATATAGGGGGTCTTTGTTTCATGCCATGTTCATGCCTTAGCCTTAGCCTTAGCCATAGCTATAGCCATGTTTTATGTTTATTGCTTTGTTTCTGTTTGTCCTCCTCTTTATTAATAAAAGCACCGTTCAAACTGCACCTGCACCAACGCGTCAGAGCCGTGACAGAATTACCCACGGTAATACGGAAGCAGCAGTTTGTGGAGATGAGTGCCGCAACCGTCCCGGTTTGAGGTGTTTCGCTGGTGGTTTAAGGGAGCTCCGCCAAAGCAGGCTGGTTGAGGAATTCCACCGTGCATTCCAGGAGAACAGCAAACAGCTCAACGAGGGCGTTCCTTGATGCAAGCCACCTTCTGGAACAACTGCAAGGGAACTGTGCCTAGTCTCAAATCCAAGCCACGTCTCAAGTCCAAGCCACGTCTCAAGTCCAAGTCACGTCTCAGGTCCAAGCCAAGTCTCAAGTCCAAGCCACGTCCCAAGTTCCTGTCCAAGCCACGTCTCAAGTCCAAGCCATGTCTCAAGTCCAAGCCACGTCTCAAGTTCCAGCCACAACCCAAGCTCAAGTCCCAGCCACAGCCAAAGCTCAAGTCCCAGCCACAGCCAAGCCTCACGTCCAAGCCACAGCCAAGCCTCACATCCAAGTCTCACGTCTAAGCCACAGCCAAGTCTCACGTCCAAGCTCCAGCCCAAGCTCCAGCCCAAGCTCAAGTCTAAGCCACAGCCAAGTCTCACGTCAAGCTCCAGCCCAAGTTCAAGTCCAAGCTCAAGTCCAAGCTCCAGCCCAAGCTCAAGTCCAAGCTCCAGTCCAAGCTCCTGTCCCTGCTGTCCCGTTCCTGACCTCCAAGTCCAGTCTTGAGTTCCTGACATCTTGGCCAAGCCTGCGAATCCTGTTCAGCTCGCGCCGGAGTCTGCGGAGGCTGGCCCAGAGGTTTTTTTGTGGGGGGCAACGAGGACAGCAGGGCTCCAGCCAGAGGCCTACGGGGAGGTCTTGGCGGTGGCGCTCCTGCCAGCTGAAAAGGCTGTCCTGCTGCCCTGCACAGCCGAGGAAGCTGTCCTGCTGTCCAGCCCAGCCGAGGAGGCTGTCCTGATGCCCTGTACAGCCAAGGAGACTGTCCTGCTGTCTAGTCCAGCTGAGGTCGTCGCGCAGCAGTCCTGTGCAGCTGAGGACACGCCGCTCAGCAGTCCTGTCCAGCTGAGGACGTTGCTCAGCAGTCCTGTCCAGCTGAGGTCGTCGCTCAGCAGTCCTGTCCAACTGAGGTCGTCGCTCAGCAGTCCTGTCCAGCTGAGGACGTCGCTCAGCAGTCATGTGCAGCTGAGGACGCCGCTCAGCAGTCCTGTCCAGCTGAGGACGCCGCTCAGCAGTCCTGTCCAGCTGAGGTCATCGCTCAGCAGTCCTGTCCAGCTGAGGACGCCGCTCAGCAGTACTGTCCAGCTGAGGTCATCGCCAGCAGTCCTGTCCAGCTGAGGTGGTCGCTCAGCAGTCCTGTCCAGCTGAGAACGCCGCTCAGCCTTCCTGCACCACAGAATACAGTGCTCTGCTCTCATGCTCTGCCGAGGACGTCGCTCCGCTCTCATGGTCCGCCGAGGACGTCGCTCCGCTCCCCTGCTCCACCATGAACACCATGCAGTTTCGTCCTGGCTCTGCATGGGACATTGGGCCGGGGCCGCTAACAAAAGGGAGGACTCTTTGGGGGGGGGTTCTGTCACGATTCCTCCATGAAGCAGCACGCTTCGGGTGTTAGGTGCTCATGCGCCTGTTTCATCAGTGTTGGCAGCGGTGACATTTCGACATGTGCGTAGACACGTGTCTTTTGTTGTTGTTGTTGTTGACGTCATGTCTCCGCCCCGTCTTGTCATGTGTCGTCGTGTCATGTGGGTTTGTGTATTGCCCGCAGCTGTTAGCGGTTGCGGGGCTAATGATTATGTGTGTATAAATGCCGTGAGCCGTGCTAAACACAGCGCGGGTAATTTAATGTGGAATCTAAATAGATAGATGTAGATAAAGGTAAACTAGATAGCGAATATAGGGGGTCTTTGTTTCATCCCATGTTCGTTCCTTAGCCTTAGCCATGGCCATAGCCTTAGCCATGTTTTATGTTTCTTGCTTTGTTTCTGTTTGTCCTCCTCTTTATTAATAAAAGCACCGTTTGAACTGCACCTGCATCCGTCCTACCTTCCCTGACGTCACCCGCGTGACAAGCATTATCTAGAACATGTATACAGGTGACCTGTTCAGATCAGTGTCTCACTTCCACCACTTCTGTGTACATGGGTAAGTAAAAGAAATTATTACTTCAGTTCCTTATGACTAATGAAAATAAATGTGTATATATACTCAGTAAGGAATACGGCAGTTGATTATTTTACTGTAAAAGTAGGTCCTGAAGTGTTTTTTTTTTCTTTTTTTCGTTAATTTTTTTCTTTTTTTAAGTTAATAAATAAATAAGCAGCTTGTTATGTTTCCAAGAAAAAGAAAGTTTAATCTCCTCTGTGTTGAAGACCACCCATGTCTTTACCTCTTTACATCTTCTCATTACAGAAAAAAAAGGGGGGGTGGCAGTGGTGGCGTTGAGGGGGCTCTGGGTTATTGATTAGAAGAAAAAGAAAGTTTAATCTCCTCTGTGTTGAAGACCACCCATGTCTTTACCTCTTTACATCTTCTCATTACAGAAAAAAAGGGGGGTGGCAGTGGTGGCTTGGTGGTTAAGGCTCTGGGTTATTGATTAGAAGGTTGGGGGTTCAAGCCCCAGCACTGCCTATCTGCCATTCTTGGGCCCTTGAGCAAGGCCCTTAACCCTCCCTGCTCCAGGGGAGCTGCATCATGGTTGCGCCCTGACATGCTGGGGTATGAAGGCCCTAATCTAGCCTATTACCCAAAGACAATTAAAATTAGAAGCAAATACTCACATCCGTAAACCCAATTGAGATAGAAAGAGACGATTAGCCGTGAGTGAGGAAAGGCAAGGGTCCAGTTTTTATTTCGGTCCACCACACGAGATCCACACCAATGAGAATTCCCAGAAGTGATCTGATAACTGGAGCTTAAGCTCTAGTATTTATAGCTTATGTACAGAGAATATTACCAATAAATTTCAGAAAGATTAGGATCTCATTACCAATAGGGTTAAAAAGAGCACCCTCCACCAAATTGTGCATCTCACTGCTGATTTTCAATAAACTTACCTATTACTCCTACTAGGTCTCCCTCACGTTTATTTTATGTATATGTATATTTTTAACCACAACAGATATTGTCACGGATTCGTGGGGAAGGGGCACGGAGGCAAGAGCAAGCGGCGGACGCAGCGTAGAGACGAGGATAATGCAGAATCGTAAAGCGGTAACAGGCAGTGGTCAGGCGATCGGACGAACAGAGTAAAGAGGGCAAGACGAAGAGCGTGGTCGAGGCGGAAACAAAGGTCGAGGTAACGAGGTAATCAAAGAATATCGGAAGGCTTGGTAACTAGCAGAAAGAGATTCACTGAGCGTATACTTCGCAATGCAACTCTGTGACTGGCAAACCTAAGTAGCCGTGCTTGAGTGTGAGTCTGTGATTAGTGACAGGTGTCTTGATATCAGAACTCCGGGGATGGAGAGCGCATGCGTGCCGAGTAGCACCGTTGCATCTTGGGATTTGGAGTTCTGATCCGGCTGAGCTGTGACAGAACCCCCCTCAAAGGGCTCACTCCGGGAACCACGTTCTTCTTAGGTTCTCTCCCTCCGGGGGGGGGGCAGGGAGGTCAGGATGCGAGGCATGAAAGTCACTAATGAGTTGCGGGTCGAGGATGTCCTGCTTCCGGAATCCAGCAGCGTTCCTCAGGACCGTAGCCCTCCCACTCGACCAAGTATTCCAGCTTACCCCTCCTGTACCTGGAGCTGAGGATGTCCTTGAGACGGTAAGCTGGTTGCCCTTCGATATCCAGGGAGGCGGAGGGTGTCTCAGAGGGCACATCAGATGCTAAGGGTCCGGGAATGACTGGTTTCAGGCGTGAGACGTGGAAGGAAGGGGGCGACGCGGCTGTGCCGGGTAGTTGCAGCCGGTACGTGACCTCATTGATGCATTTCAGGATCTTGAAGGGGCCCTTATACCTCTGTGCGAGCTTCTTGCAGCTGTGTGGTTGCCTCACGGCCCTTGTAGACAACCATACCCGATCACCGGGTTGGTAACTTGGCTGGTTGCTGCGCGACGGTTGGCTTTGGCGCTTGGCGAGTCGGTGACCCGTGTCAGACGTCGATGGGTGTCTGACCATACCTGTTCACTCCGCTTAAACCACTGGTCGACTGCGGGTGAGTTAGTGACATCTGCATTCCACGGGAACAGAGGGGTTGATACCCCAGTACGCACTGAAACGGGGGTGAGATTAGTTGCTGAATGACGTAAGTCTGGCGCGTGATTCGGCCCATGGCAAGAACTTGTCCCAATCGGGCGGATTGGCTACGCAAAAGGTGCGGGAGGAAACGGCCCAATTCCTGGTTGACTCGATGCACTTGGCCATTGGACTGTGGGTGATATCCTGAGGTGAGGTTTACCATGACCCCAACTTATACATGAAACTGGTCCAGACTTGGGATGTGAATTGGGGGCCCCGGTCACAGATGATCTCCTCCGGGATGCCGAAATACCTGAAGACATGGGTGAACAGCCGCTCGGCAGTCCCAAAGGCAGTGGGTAAGGCGGGTAGAGGGATGAAGCGTACCGATTTTGAGAACCGGTCCACTATAAACAGGATGGTGGTGTTGCCCTGGGATTCGGTAAGTCTGTCACAAAATCCACTGCAATGTGAGACCATGGGCGTTCCGGAATGTGTAGGGGCTTGAGCTTGCCCATGCCGGGAAGCGTTCGGGGGACCTTATTCTGTGCGCCAGGATGAGCATGATGCCACTATTCTGTGGATGTCCTTCTGCATGTTGGGCCACCAGTATTTCTCCATTAGTAGGAGGTTACGTTCGGCGGTCTCGGGTGACCTGTGCCGACGGTGGTGTGTGCCCAGATGACGGTAGCCTGGCGGAGTTCCTCGGGTACAAACTGTGGCCTGCCCGGGACATGCTGTGGGGATACGAGACGAAGGGATGTTTTCTAGTTCTTTGTCCAGTTCCCATTCGAGGGTGCTGACGATATACCAGGGGTGAACAATGTACTCCTCCTGGTCCTTGTTAACTCCGGGTGATCCAGACGGGAGGGGCATCGGCCTTTGTGTTCTTTGACCCAGGTCGGTAAGACAACGTGAACTGAAACCTGGTGAAGAACAGGGCCCAACGGGCCTGCCGCGTGTTTGCCTTTTGCAGTGCGCAAATACTGCCAATTTCTTATGATCGGTGAAGATAACAAAGGGGGTGTGCCGCTCCCTTTAGCCAATGACGCCCTTCTAGAGCTAACTTTACTGCCAGTTTCCCTGTTACCCACATCATAATTTCTTTCAGACGCCGAGAGTCGTCTTGAGAAGAATGCTACTGGGTGGGAGGTTTAGATATTATCCGAACCTTTGTGAGAGTACTGCTCCTACCCCAGTTTCAGCAGCGTCCACCTCCACGACGAATGGTCTGGATGGGTCGGGATGCTTGAGAACAGGCGCTGTAGTGAAGGTGTTGGACTAGGGGTTGGGGGGGGGGGGGGTTAGGGGAGGGGTTTGGTTTTTTTAAAAGAAGGGGAGGGGGTGTGCTGTGGGGGGGGGGGGAGGGGAGGAAAGGGACGGTTATTTATAGGTTGGGGGGGGGGGGAGGGGGTTTGTTTTTAACTTTTTTTGGTGATTTTTTGGGGGATGAGGATGGAGAAAAGGTAAATTTTTATTTTTTTTTTTTTTTTGTTGGTGAAAGTTTAATAATTGGTGGTGGTGGGGAAGTTTTTTTTTTTTTTTTAGATAGTGGTTGGGGTGAGTGGTGATTTTTTTTTTTAGTATGTTTTGTAGTTTGTTGTGAGGGAGAGAGTAAAAAAAAGGGGGGGGCGCGTTTTATATTTTATAAGTGATATAAAATACATAATTATAAGGGGAAATACTAATTTTTTTTTTTTTTTTCTTTCTCATCCCATCGGAGGAGGAAAGGGGTGGGCAGTAAACAGTGGTTGAGCTTCTTTTTTTTTTTTTGGGTAACTGTTCCAGGGCAACAGGGACCAGAGGTAACGGGTAGCGATACTTTACGCAGCACTGGTTGAGGCTTCGATATCGATGCAGGCCTTAGACCTCCTCCTTTCTTCTCCACAAGAAAAACCCTGCTGAAGCTGGGGATGTGGATGGACGTATGTAGCCCTGGTGCAAAGCCTCTTGGATATATTCTTCCATGGCCTTCTGTTCAGTTAGGGACAGCGGATAAACTCTCCACATGGGGGTGTAGCACCTGGTAATAGGTCGATCGCGCAGTCGTAGGGCCTGTGAGGAGGGAGTCCCATAGCCTTCACCTTGCTGAAGGCTTCACGTATGTTGGAAATTGGAGGGTTCTTCTCCTCTGGGCTTTCTATGGAAGTGGTTGCCACCGTGGCCGGGGTTCATAAACAATGGTGCAGGCAATGGGGTGACCAGCGCACAATTTCTCTGTGAGACCAAGAGATCTGAGGGTTGTGAAGGTCCAAACCAGGGCAGACCGAGGACCACTGGGTGAGCGCGGATACTGTGACGTGAAAGATGATCTGTTCCTGATGAAGAGCGCTGGTATGGTGAACGATGGGTTCAGTGCAGTGGGAGATGAGTCCGTTTCACGGGGTGCGTCAGCAATAGCTTGAATATGCACGCGGGATGAGGAGAGGACGGATGGGGATGTTGTGCTCTAGAATGGTGGTCTGATCAATGAAGTTTCCTGCCGCTCCGGAACAATCAGCGCTTCTAGGACACAAGATATACCTGAGTATTCGAGTCGGATCTTCATGACGAATGCGGATTGAACAGAAGGGCACATTCCTGATTCAACACTCACCCCTGGTTGTGGATCTTTGGGGACGGTTTGGTTCCCTTGGACAACCGGACGCTTGAGGGAGCATTGCTGAATGAAGTGTCCCTCCCCCTCCCGGTAGAAGCAGCGAAGTTCGCGGCGTCTTCGCTCCCTCTCCTGTGTGCTGATCTTGGTACCCACGACCCAGCTGCATGGGCTCTGCGGGAGGTGCAGGTTCTGGAACCGCCACCAGAGGCGCGCAGGCGGCGTCGGAGTAGCCGGTCCAGGCGAATGCGATGTCAGTCAGGGAATCCAGGGTGAGCTGGTCGTCGCGACATGCCAGCTCGTCACTATGTCGGCATTTAATCCCTGGCGAAACACTGTCTTGAGTGCCGGTTGGTTCCAGCACACCGTGCCGCGATAGTGCGCAATTCGGGCGTAGTCCGCGACACTCCTTGCTCCTTGTTTCAGGGTGAGGAGCTCCTCCCCGGTCTCCGGAGTCAGGGGAGTGATAAAGACGGCTCGGAATCGTGTGGCTAGCTCCTCGGTATGTGTGAATGACAGTGGCTGCCTGCTCCCACTCGGCTGTTGCCCAGAGCAAAGCTTCGCCCGGTCAGAAGCTCCATGAAATGGATGATCTTACGGGCCGGTCCGGCATCTCCGGTAAGTGGAAAAAAACAGTGAGCATTGCAAGAGAAAGCCTCGGCAGCTCGCGGGATCTCCGTTGTTCTTCTCTGGTGCCGGGTGGGGAGGCAGTAACGGGCGCGCCGGTCGGGGCTTGGTGTAGCCGAGTCACTTGCTCGGTGAGGGCGCGTCAGGCGTTGGTCGTGCTGGCTGATCATCCCGGCCGTGTCCTCGATGGCTTGAGGCCAACCGGTGTACCTCGCTGCCTCCATAATAAGGCGCAGTATTCTGTCACGGATTCGTGGGGGGCACGAAGGCAAGACAGCGGCGGACGCAGCGTAGATACGAGGATAATGCAGAATCGTAAACGAGTAACAGGCAGGGGTCAGGCGATCGGACGAACAGAGTAAGGAGGGAAGACGAAAGCGAGGCGTTAAGGGATGAAGAAGCCAAGGTCGAGTAACGAGGTAATCAAAGAATATCGAAGGCTTGGTAATGCAGAGAAAGAGGGTCTATCAACTGACATACCGCAATGCAACTCTGTGACTGGCAAACCTAAGTACGCCGTCTTGAGTGTGAGTCTGTGATTAGTGACAGGTGTCTTGGATCAGAACTCCGGGGATGGAGGAGCGCATGCGTGCCTGAGTAGCACGCGTTGCATCTTGGGATTTGGAGTTCTGATCCGGCTGAGCTGTGACAGATATGGCAAAAAAGTATTTCACTGTGCATAGTTAATTGTATATGTTAATTTCACATATGTGATTAATAAAGACTCATTATCATTTGCAGCTGTTCCACACAATAAAAAAAACAAAATAAAACATTAAAAAGTGTCATTCCTCAGTAAAATGAAACTTATAATAATGTAGGTTTTCTTGTAACGAGCTACTTTTTTTCCATTAGGGAAGGGTGTGGCGTTGTGTCCCACTACACCATTATTTACCACTGCGTTTCCTCTATCACATTCTCCTAGTTTGTATTTGGCTTGCTATGAGACGCAGGAGTACCATGGAAGGCCAAAGGGGTCATATAGAAAACACTAGTGCTTTTTGAAATAGGGGTAGTACAACTGTGTTATTAGAGTACATTAAACTATAAAAACGATTAAAAATCTCTCTCAATACTGCCTGAGACCCACTAGTGGCTGAGACCCAGGGCTGCAGCCTTTGTAGCCCGTTGGGTAAATGCAAATAATCAAATATAACTTTATACATATTTTAGTATCAAGCTGCATTTCTGCTCAACACGGTTGTAAAGAGTGGTTATTTGGGTTACTGTAGCCTTCCTGTCAGCTTTGAACAGTCTGGCGCTATTCTTCTCCGAACTCTTTCACAAAAAGACATTTCTGCCACAGAACTGCCTCTCACGGGATGCTTTTTTGTTTTAAATCCCTACTGTGCATTAAAATCTCAGGAGATCAGCAGTTTCTGAAAAACCTAAACCTTCCGGGTTTTTTTCGTGCTGTGCTTTTCTTTCATTATCAACCATATCACATGCTTACCTACTGCAGGATTGCACAATACACCATTTTCCCTTTTCACCTAAGCAGTTCAACATTATTTTTAAATTAAGCAAATCACATTGTGTAAACTATTGCACAATCTCAAGTTCAGTACTTCTTATATTAATGTGATGAAAACGTGTTTACACTGACATGCACAATGTCCTATAGGTGGTGCAAAGGTGTCAGATGTTAATGTGAAGACTTGCAGCAAGGCAGCTTCATGTGTAACCGGGAGCATGAACCTGGGAACGCTGAAAATAGTCAACAATATTAAATGCTGCAAACAATCTCTACAAAGCTGAAACGCTGCCACACTCTGAAAGCGGTTCAGTTCTCTGTTTTTATTTTCTATTTCATTCAAATTCTAGATATCTGTTTTATTTCACAGTAAAAACTTGTTATTTAATCTTTGTCAGTTCCTCTTTATAGGTATGTTGTATGCGTGATGGAGGATAATGCATGTTTATTATTATTTTATATATATATAATTACAGTAGATTTTTTTTATCTTCCAAGTATAGCATTAGATATTATTGGAGTAATTCTTGGTGACATATGAGACGCAATGAACTGTTTGTTTGATTTTATTTCTCTGCTAAGTTCTTCAGAAGCAGGCTCCCATAACGTGCTGATCATAACAGCTGCTTAGGAACAGTGAACTGTGAAGGAAGTGAAAATCGCTGTGTCACTGCATCAGGTGAACATGTTCATCTCTCTTATGGATGTAATGGAATATGAATACATTATTCAGAATTAATGAAAATTAACAGGATTATTTTTGGGGGGATTTTGACCACACAGGGCATTTTGATGATTTTTGTGTTTATTGTTTTATTTACATTCATATATTCATACTCTCTCTCTCACTCTCTCTCTCTCTCTACCATCTCTATGAAAGGATGTGTATTCATGAGCTCCTGTGCTGCTTCTGGATCAACGAGTACGTCAGGAATCGGTATAACTAATATGCAGTGTTGTGAGGGGAATCAGTGTAATGGTGCTGAGAATTTCACACTGAGTTTCCTCCTCATGATCGTCCTCTACTCTCTTCTGTCCTCTTCTACTGGAATCTCCACTAATGGAGCAGCTCATGAAAAATAGAAGTTTCTTTTTTGGCGTGTGATATAAAATTTTAATTGATTGTTTTAGAGTTAACCGTCATTCTCTCTCTCTCTCTCTCCCTCTCTCTCTCTCACACACACACACACACACACACACACACTCCAGAGAAGGCTGTGAAAATTGTTTTCATTGATTAACCTTTTGATCTTTTGTTCAGAAAATTCACAAAAAATACTCTGCTATCATGGATATTAAACAATTGTTAACAAATCACAGGTTTATAAAAAAAAAGGATGCACATATACACATGTGTAAATATATATACAGTATCTCATAAAAGTGAGTACACACCTCACATTTTGTAAATATTTGGTTATAACTTTTCATGTCACAACACTTAAGAAATGACACTTTGCTACAATGTAAAGTAGTGTAACAGATTGTGTAACAGTGTAAATTTGCTGGTTCCTCAAAATAACTAAACACACAGTCATCAATGTCTAAACTGCTGGCAACAAAAGTGACTCCACCCCTAAGTGAAAATGTCCAAATTGGGCCTAATTAGCCATTTTCCCTCCCCGGTGTCATGTGACTTGTTAGTGTTACAAGGTCTCAGGTGTGAATGGGGAGCAGGTGTGTTAAATTTGGTGTCATCGCACTCACACTATCTCATACTGATCCCTGGAAGTTCAACATGGCACCTAATTTCAAAGAACTCTGTGAGGATCTGAAATAAAGAATTGTTGTGGGTTCGAATTCGGTGTTCGATGGAGTAAGACATGAAGTTTGAAGTTTGTTGCTCTACATAAAGATGGCCTAGGCTATAAGAAGATTGCCAAGACCCTGACACTGAGATGCAGCACAGTGGCCAAGACCATACAGCGGTTTAACAGGACAGGTTCCACTCCGAACAGGCCTTGTCATGTTCGACCAAAGAAGTTGAGAACACATGCTCAGCGTCATATCAAGAGGTGAAGGTGTGGGGGGTCAGCCAGTCAGTGCTCAGACCATATGCCGCACACTGCATCAAATTGTTCTGCATGGCTGTCGTTCCAGAAGGAAGCATCTTCTAAAAATGATGCACAAGAAAGCTCGCAAACAGTTTGTTGAAGACAAGCAGACTAAGCACATGGATTTCTGGAACCATGTCCTGTGGTGTGATCAGACCAAGATAAACTTATTTGGTTCAGACGGTGTCTAGCATGTGTGTCAAACCATGTGAGGAGTACAAAGACAAGTGTGTCTCGCCTATGGTCAAGCATGGTGGTGGGAGTGTCATGGTCTGGGGCTGTATGAGTGCTGCCAGCACTGGGGAGCTAAAGTTCATTGAGGAAACCACGAATGCCAACATGTACTGTGACATACTGAAGTAGAGCATGGTAGAAAGTAAAGCAAGTAGAACATTGAAAGCAGCTAAACTGAACCGGAAACAAAAATGGTGAAGATAGACAAGGTGGGTGAATCATCTAAACAAGCACAGCGTAATGTTGAGATGTTGAAAGACTTGGGCCCAGAGTGCATCGCAGGAGCTACAGGAGAGGAACCCCTCAAAGACATGAGGGAGGAAGAGGTCACCCCAGAACAACCGTTTACTTTTAACTGTCCAGAACATCCTGAACAGCTTTACACAGAGCAGAGCAGATTAACCGGTATCTAGAACTGACTAAAAGAAAAAGAAATATCTTGCTGAGTAAATTCTTCCCTGACAGGAGAAACTTCATTAAATCTGTGCAACACACCATGGGCATAACATCACCAAGGAGACACTACAGATTGAGGAAATGGAGTGGAATTTATATGTACTGACTTTATGTGATGGGTATGGATGAGCAGTGAATTATGACTATATGACTACAATGGACTTGTAGTAGATCTGATAAATGTTTTCGGGTTTCTGAGTTGAGGGTGTGGGTGGGGGGTCTTCTCCTTTTTTCCTTCTTCTTCTTTTATCTTTCTTTTTTTATTTGAAAAAATGATGAGTTTTACATATGTAGATATGTAAATATACCAAATATTGAATACAATAAAGGTATTTTAAAAGTCAAGTCTATCTCTCTCTCTCTCACTCATTTTCTCGGTCGCTCGCTCTAAAAAAAAAAAAACAGTTGGGGAGCTTACTTTTCTGATTCGTCCAGAAATCTGCCATTTTTCCCACAACAGGGACGCTGGACAAACGTGTCTGCTGGTGTTGTTCGGCATCTGTTTTGTAAACTAAGCTTAATGGTATGATGTTTCAGAGGACGCAATCTTCAAGTGTTATAAACATGGCCATTCAAAGTTTTAAATAGAGTCCATTTGTCCAAGTCGAGATTGTCTGTGATGTATCAATGTTGAGGACAAGTGTGATAAATGCCATGGCTCTCCCAGTCATCTTGGCCATATGTTTTTCTTCTGCCCTGAACTCCATGGTTTTTGGTCTGGCTTATTTACCATCATGTTCACTATTCTCAAGGCAGATCTAAAGACTTGTCCACTGATTGCGATATTTGGGATCCCTCAAGCTTCAATTCCTTTGAGTTCGATACAAAAGGATGTTATTGCTTTCACATCCCTTATAGCTAGACATTCTTTACTGTTACATTGGAAGTCTGCTAAATATCTCTCAGTGGATAAAGGACGTGATGTTTTTTCTGAAACTCGAGAAAATACGATATACGCTGAATGAATGTACAGATAAGTTTTTTTCATAAATGGCATCCCTTTATTGCCTACTTTACGGAGTTACAGACACTACCCACTTAAAGGTTGGTGCCTGTTGTTGAATTTTATAATATCTCTATAACCAGCGACAGTTAATGGGTAGCCATGATGAGCCGGAGGGGTGGGATGTGGGTTCAGTTTTGTTTTTCTTTGTATAAAAGAAAAAAAAATCTGTGAATATTTACTGCTGTTGCTCATTTTGTATTTTTGGGAAATGGTGGGGAGGACATAACAGAAAAGGCGATTTAGATAGGCTTAGCAGTTCAACAGAAATGTTCATCAGAAATTTTTAATAAAAAAGAAACGTAGAAACATGGCCATTGAGCTTCCATGCAGACATTTATTCATGTTTATGAGTGTGAATTTTCACACAGCAGCAGATACGCATCTGTTTGTACTATATTCAAACATCAAATAAACCTACTGTCAATTTCCAAAACTACGCATGTAATAATGATAATAATAATAATAATAATAATAATAATAATAATAATAATAATAATAATAATAATAATAATAATCAGTTTAATATTATCAGTCACATTTGCTAATGATACTGGTATCTGGAATGATCTATAGATGGGGAAAAGCAACCAGAAAGGATTCTAAAGTCTTGCAGAACACCTGAGACAATGACTCTAGCCATTTATTTTTTTTAAATTCACATTAGAAAAGAATTATCCATCCATCCATCTTGTCATGTTCCGTGGGGAGCACGGAAGCAGAAGCGGGCGGCAGGATCAGTACGTGGGTAAAGGGGTGTTCTAAGTACGTGGTCGTAAGGCAGGCAGAGGTCAGGCAATCGGGCAAACAAAACAATAGAGGGGCAGGCAGAAGTAATCGGAAACATAATCAAAGGTCAAGGAAACTAAGCGAGCCAACAATACAGACAATGGCTTGATAACAACAGAAAACAAGTTTACTGAACGTATACCCGAAAGTCATTGTAATGAATGAGTCTCTATATGCTGTGGTGAGAGTGTAAGTGATTTGTGACAGGTATGTGAGATTAGAACTCCGGGGAAGGTGAGCGCATGCGTGTGTGGGAGGTGAGTGCTGCTTCTTGGGAAACTGAGTCATGGCTGAACTGGGATATGACAGAAATCCCCCCCCAAAGGCTCACTCCAGGAGCAGAATTCTTTCTGGGTCTCCCCCGGGGTTGTGGACCCGGAAGATCAGGATGAGTTGCGTAGAAGTCCTTAATGAGCTGTGGATTCAATATGTCTTGCTTAGGGATCCAGCACTAAATATTCAAGCTTGTCCCTCCTGTGCCTAGAGTTGATGATATTCTTGATTAAGTAAGCTGGTTGTCCATTAATCTCCAGAGGAATCGGAGGGGTTTCGGAGGGCACTTCTGTGGCTAGAGGTCTGGCGACAACTGGCTTAAGACGCGGAACACATGGAAGGAGGGGGCAATGCGGCTATGTCGTGGCAGTTCCAGATGGTAGGTAACCTAATATACTTGTTTAAAGATCTTGAAGGGCCCAGATAAGATAGACAGTTGACATTTATACTTATACCCTGTACGCAACTTGCTAGCATTCCCACACAGCTGAGGCTATAACTCAATCCATGACAAGGCTCCTCATGACACATGAAATTAGGAACATCTCTCAGGTAGATCAAGGCCTCGTTGAATGGAGTATAGTTGTAATTGACAGCATTGTCAGAAAACAACTGAAAGTTTGCGGTAACACTGTGCAAAGTGCTGCTCTGCTCTCATTTGGTCTGCCTTGTACAAAAAGGGGTCATTTCCAAATTAAGATATTCTGGTGAGGGATGATCCCATGTCCCTGCCATACATGTCGGCAGCTATTGTGGCATCTAGAAGAAGATCAGTTGTGATTTTTCACATACCCCGCATTATAAGGGGTTGGGTTAAAGGTATCCTGTGCAAGTGAGAAAATATTTTAATAACTTTGGTCAGCATAGGTGAAGTCTAGGCATTAGGCATACACAATTCTAAACCTTACAAACTCTTGGAAAAATGTAATTTCTTCATGGTATGGGGCGTTGAATATATATATATATATATACTCTTTTCTGATTCGTCCAGAAATCTGTCATTTTACCCACAACAGGGACAGCTTGGTAAACGTGTTTGCTAGCGTTGTTCGGTGTCTGTTTTTTAAACTTGGCTTAACGGTATGATGTTACAGAGGATGCAACCTTCTAGTGTTGAAAACATGGCCATTGAGCTTCCATGCCTACATTTATTCATGTGTACAAGTGTTAATTTTCACACAGCAGCAGATACACGTTTGTTTGTACTACATTCAAACGTCAAATAAACCTACTGTCAATTTCGAAAACAACGCATTAACACGACGACGACGATGATGATGATTATTATTGTTATTAGTTTAAATCAGTATAATATTATCAGTCACATTTGCTAATGATACTGGTATCTGGAATGTTCTATAGGTGGGAAAAAGCAACCAGAAAAGATTCAAAAGTCTTGCAGAACACCTCAGAAAATGTGTGAGAGTTACAGCTATAAAACAGCTGGTGATAATATAAACATCAATGCCAAGTGCTGCAGCACAGATCTCTGCAACAGTGAAACACTGCCAGGTAAAAATAAATAAATAAATAAAATAAAAATCTCCCCTGAAAGCTGTTCACTTTTCTGATATTATTGTTTGTTTCATTGAGACTCTAGGTTTTCTTTTTTATTTCACATTAGAAAAGGATCATTTGTTATTTAATCTTTGCCATTTCCTCTTAATTTATTATATGCTTTGTTATATGCTTTATAATACAGTTCATAAGACATTTTTGCTGATAAATGTGACCTACAGAGCTGTTAGTTTATTTTTATTTGTCTGTTAAGCACCTCTGAATCAGGCCCCCAATGGGAGAATGTGTTACTCCGGTGTTTCTAATACCAGCACACAAACAATGATGTGTCAGGGAGATCAATTTTACTGCTTCACTGCAATAGGCAAACACAGTAATTCTAAA
>JAAGNN010000074.1:0-32500 GCA_012411365.1 Ameiurus melas
ACCCAAACTGGTCCACACTAGAAAGAAGAACCACAGAAAGAAAGTGGATTAGAAGATTAGGCACCAAATTCCCAGATGGGTTAAATGAAAAATAATATATCGGAATAAATCTGGTACTAACACAGCACATTGTGAGTTCCAAACCATCCACAACTCACCGGAAAAAAAAAAAAAAAAAAAAAAAAAAAAAAAAAAAAAAAGGTAAGGATGATACGAGAGGATTAAAAAGGGCACCCATACCCGGAGTCCTCTCAAGATCTGAACCCCCCGTAAAATTGCAACACATCCTAATCTAAACTAGTCTACAGCCCATTAGATCACCGACCTAAAAACAGAATGAAACTTGAAAAAAGTCTTCAATAGGATGAAACACCCTAATCCCGATAATAAAATACCACTTCTAACTACACATGGCCTACATCAACCAAAAACATGTTTAGGAGTAGAAGCCCAGATTAGTTAACCACCAACTAAGCCTCATTTATAAGGAAATCCAAAACATAAGTAGATTCCTATACTCACCTATGAAGATAAGAGAAACTAATTTGAAATAAGACCAAAGTCAGCAGCAAGTCCTCAAACAGAAATAACACCTTAACCCCATACAATTTCCAACTACATGACTGGTACATAAACTACACGAGGATAGGGTCCATTGACCACGCCTGTCCGATCTCTCGCTCCTCTAAACAAGGGATAGAGAGACCAAAAGGATGGGTGAGCGGAAACAAGACCCCCCCCAACGCCTAAGCAGAGATTACAACGGAATCCCAAAACTTTGTTTTCAAAATAAAATATAACTTGACCTTTACCGTACCATAATTAAACATTACCTTATTACCTTATTACCTTATCTAACCCTAATTATAACTTAATCCCACACCATAAACTGGAAGAAATACGTGAACTAGTAGATAAATATGGAAATACACAACGAAAAAATCAAACATGAACGAATGAATAAATAATAAATAAATAAATAAAGTAGCATCATGTAAGCCAAACCTAATCTATTTATAACCCAACTATTGTGAAAAACTAACATAAATACACAGATTAATTAAGGGAAAATGAATAAATAAATAAGCAAACAATTTAAATAAATAAAATAAATAAATAAATATTCTAGTCTCTCAAATAACTCCTCATATAATTCTTTATGAAGGGAATTAATAAATACCTCAGTATGGACACGTCCTAATCCTCCATTCATGGATCATCACACCAAACCGTACTGCTCAGAAATATTCCAGAATTATCCAAGTCGAAGCGCGCACAACACCCTGGGTGGACTAAGATAAAGAACGGAAATATAATCGCTGCGAAGAGCTAATTTAAGGAGAATTATTTGACGTGATCTGGAGCGTTTTCCACGACCTAAGATACCGGAAGTGAATGATAATTTTAGACATGGAGCTCGTGCTAAAAGCTAGGTAAACCCTCAAACGTTATTCACGCAAGTTTTTATCAATGGATCCGATGCGTACTTACTCTGGTACACTTATGATTGCTCCCACAGATCGCTTCAGTTGTGATCGCGCGGAGAATATTAAAAATAATGGGAAATATTAAAAATAATAATTATCCATTTAGAAGCAAAACCAACACCCGCGTTAGATTAGGACACGTTATAGAACCATACTCGCTGCGGGAATCTAATTTTAAGGTAAAAAACAGATCGCTGCAGCTGTGATCGCACCTGTGATCGCACCTGTCATACAGCGGAGAATATTAAAAATAATGATGATCCGTTTCGAAGCAAAACCAACACCCTGGTTAGTTTTAGACACGTTATAGAAACACAATCGCTGCGGAAATCTAATCTTAAGGTAGCTACTTTGAGCGATCTGGAGCGTTTTTTACGGCTGGGTTACCGGAAGTGAGGGTGCATTCTTAAACACGAAGCGCGCGGAGAGCTATCTTATACCTCAAAACTTCACTCGTGAAAATTTATCAATGGATCCGATGCGTATTTAGCCGGGTGCACGTATGATTACTCCCACAGAACACTTTAGCCGTGATCGGGGCTGCCATACAGCGGAGAATATTAAAAAATAATGGAAAATATTAAAAATAATAAATATCCGTTTCGAAGCAAAACCAATACCCTGGTTAGATTAAGACACGTTACAGAAACACAATCGCTGCGAAAATATAATTTTAAGGTAGCTATTTTGCGCGATCTGGAGCGTTTTTCACGGCTGGGATACCGGAAGTGAGGGTGCATTCTTAAACACGAAGCGCGCCGAGAGCTATTTTAAGCCTCAAAACTTCACTCGTGAAAGTTTATCAATGGATCCGTGCGTATTTGTTCGGGTGCACGTAGGGATTACTCCCACAGATCACTTTAGCCGCGGATCGGGGCTGCCATACAGCGGAGAATATTAAAAAATCATGGAAAATATTAAAAATAATAATTATCGCGCTTCGAACAAAACCAACACCCTGATTAGATTAAGACACGTTATAGAAACACAATCGCTGCGAATCTAATTCTAAGGTAGTTATTTTGCGCGATCTAGAGCGTTTTCTAGGGCTGGGATACCGGAAGTGAGGGTGCATTCTTAAACACGAAGCGAGCCGAGAGCTATTTTAAGCCTCAAAAACTTCACTCGTGAAAGTTTATCAATGGATCCGATGTGTATTTATTCGGTACACGGATTACTCCCACAGATCACTTTAGCCGTGATCGGGGCTGCCATACAGCGGAGAATATTAAAAATCATGGAAAATATTAAAAATAATAATTATCCGTTTCGAGCAAAACCAACATCCTGATTAGATTAAGACACGTTATAGAAACACAATCGCTGCGAAAATCTAATTCTAAGGTAGTTATTTTGCGCGATCCAGAGCGTTTTTCTAGGGCTGGGATACCGGAAGTGAGGGTGCATTCTTAAACACGCGAAGCGCGCGGAGCTATTTTATACCTCAAAACTTCACTCGTGAAAATTTATCAATGGATCTGATGCGGAATTATTCAGGTGCACGTATGATGGCTCCCACAGATCACTTTAGGTGTGATCGGGTCGGTCATACGACGGAGAACATTAAAAAATAATGGAAAATATTAAAAATAATATTTATCCGTTTCGAAGCAAAATCAACACCCTGGTTAGATTAAGACAGGTTATGGAAACACAATCGCTGCGAAAATCTAATTTTAGGGCAGCTATTTGGCGCGATCTGGAGCGTTTTCCACGGCTGGAATACAGGAAGTGAAGGTGCATTTTTTAACGCAGAGTTCGCGACGAAGGTCATAATAAATGGAGAAGTAATAATAATAATAAACAATAATAATAATACGGTAAACAAGTGAAACGCAGATTGTAATATACTAATACGTAGAATGGGGGGGTAAAATACACGGTTACATCTTAGCTTGGCCAAATAAAATACCGGGTGATGCGGATTCGCTGAGGAGGAAATTTATGCGAGACAGAAAGGATCATGGTCCTAACTTAAACCAGACTTAACGCAAAACATCTTAACAACCGTCGGAGCTAAACGCACGCGGTTTTTTGGTACCCGTGCATAGAATCCCAACCTTTCAGTCAACTACAAATACATAAGTCGAAAGTTTTTTTTTACCATAATAGGGAAATCGATCTTAGAAAGAGCCTAGTGGGTGGGGACCACTCCTACATCCAAGTCGGGGGGCGGCTACGTCAGTAGAAGCCTGATCACTTCCCGAGACTACTCTTTGGAGTAAGGTAAGGAAGGAATCCGCTGGCACACGCTCAACCCCAGGGGGCCCAACTCAGTAGAAGCCTGATGGTTTCCCGAAAGGTTCCGAATCCTTGTGAGGAGGAACGGTAGGGTCAAGCCATCCGCTGAGTTGTAACCCACCCAGGGCCATCCGGAGGTGACGTATTGCACGGGACCTACCTCTGGACCCCTGGTTTAGTTAGATAGGACGCTGCGTTAGGCTTAGCTATAGGCTCAGTTCGGGTGACTCGGGAAACCTTGCGGTGTTAACAAGAGTCACTCCGGGCTGAGCGAGGTAAGTATACGTTACCCGACGTCCGAAACACCGACGCTCCGCCATGCTTTAGAATAACTAGACTTTATTAGGCAAATTGGGCAAGCAAACGTTACTCAAAAGGGTGAAATTAAATGACTGTAATTAAAACAATAAGCCATCAAACAAAACTTACGCCTAAAGTAGTTGTTATATGAACAAATAAATAAATAAAATAAGGTGCAATTTTAGGACGGTAATTAAAACAATAAATCGTCAAAAAACACTTAGATCTAAAATAATTTAATGTTCCGAACAAACATGCTCCTTATATAAATTAACTCTCCTTAAGTAGGCAAAACAGACAGGGCTTTAAAATACAAATCAGTAGGTTACACCAATACAGAAACTAAAATAATAATTCGATAATCAATACTTAGGCCTAAAAACAATCTAATTAACCAAACCGACATGGCTCTAAAATACAATCAGTTGATCATATTAATAGGAAAAAAACAAATATCAATCCATCAATCAATACGTGGGTTTAAAACAATCTAAATCAACGGATCCAACATGCTTCCAATATAAATTACCATTTCATTAGTAGCCAAAACAAAACAAGCTAACATTACTCAAAAGGGTGAAATTAAATGACTGTAATTAAAACAATAAGCCATCAAACAAAAACTTAGGCCTAAAGCAGTTTTTATATAAACAAATAAATAAATAAATAAAATAGGGTAAAATTCTATGACTGTAATTAAAACAATAAACCATCAATCAACACTTAGATCTAAAACAATTTAATGTTCCGAACGAACATGCTCCTTATATAATTTAATTCTCCTTAATTAGGCAAAACAGACAGGGCTTTAAAATACAAACAGTGGATTACACCAATACAGAAACTAAAATAACAATCCAATAATCAATACTTAGGCCTAGAACGATCTAGGTAACCAAACCGACATGGCTCTAGAATACAATCAGTTGATCTTAGTAATACAGAAATTAAAAAAAGAAATAATCCATCAACCAATATGGAGGTCTAAAACAATCGAAATTGACTGATCCAACATGCTTCCAATATAAATTACCGTTTAATAAAGTAGCCAAAACTGACAGGGACTGAAAAAACAATTAGTAAATTATACTATGATCAGATCAGAGCAAAATAAATGAATGAATGGATGAATGAATGGTTATTTAACTCAAAAACGCAGGCCCATTTGAAATAAAATATCATCTTAAACCATGCCTTAGGCGAATGGGATGATTGGCTATGGGACACAGGCCGGGGAGTGATCAACCCACGGCTGGCCGCCGCAGTTGAGGGTGTCTAGTGACTAAAAGGCCTGAAACACCCAATGATTCTGCGGAGCACTACTGATGATGTGTCCTAAAATTTAGGTATAAAAAAAAAAAAAAAAAAAAAATTTATAACCTTAGCCTTGAACCCTAAAACCTAACCCTAACCTAGACCCTAACCATAACCCTAGCTCTGAACCCTAAAACCTAACCTAAACCCTAATCATAACCGTCACTTTAACTCTAACTCCGACCCCGAAAACGCAACCTAAACCCTGACCCTAACTCTAAAACCCTAACCCTAAACCCTAACCATAACCCTAGCGCTGAACCCTAAAACCTAACCTAAACCCTAACCTAAAACCTAACCATAACCGTCACTTTAACTTTAGCTCCGACCCCGAAAACGCAACCTAAACCCTAATCCCTGACCCTAACTCTAAACCCTAACCCCAACCATAACCCTAGCTCTGAACCCTAAAGTCTAACCTAAACCCTAATCATAACCATCACGCTAAACTGTAGCCCTGATCCCTAAAAATTCAACCTGAACCCTAAAAATTAACCCTAAACCCTAACCCTAAGTACCCACAACTTGGACCCATTTCTCAACCTCTCCAATACTCCCTAGGATTCGCGACATCAGGAAGCACAGCCACAACACCTAAAGGAATTAATGTCAAAACCAGAGGTCAATCCGACGAACTAAGCAACAGGTTAATGAGACTCAACCTTCTACCCAGTATTTACACACACCCACACAAAATAGAGAAATTAACAAACAAATAACCGGATCCTAATCCATAAAAGTTTAGCCCGAACGACTGCTCTAAGCAGGTCAGGAAAAACGTTACTCAGGAAGAATGATTTAAACCAAAATAACTTCCACACCCAGCTGGGAATAAAAGAAGAAAGCCCAACTTCGGGGAGGGTTATAGCCAAATGTCAACAGCGAAACCTTAAATGGTACGACCATCTTAACCCTAGACATCTAAGAACCACCTCCAACTGAATACCATCTCCACAGCCCATTGGGAAATAGCTCGTGATCCACCAACTATAAAACCTAATCGGGTTAGACTCGATTGGATTTGTTAAATCAGCAGACGCCAAGCCGGGGTCTGCTACAGGAACAATAGCTACGCTTAACAAGCGCCGGCCCGTGCACTTTCCTTGGTCCCCTATTCAACCACGCAATGAATTTGTGATGGGGGGGATCATTGTATTCTTACAAAAACCTAACCCAGCCAGAGCCTTCGGACCAAGCATGCTATCTGAGTCAAAGTAGTCTTAGGTGTTGGTGGACCATGAGCTTTTACAACAATCATGTCCATCGATCACACCTGTCCAGTCTCCCATCCTTTTGGATTGGGGGTGGGGAGATTTTTTGGATAGGTGAGCGGAAACAAGCCCAGACAGGCATGGTGAATGTACTGCCCAGACAGGTAGCCCATTCTTTATTCCGCTTTAACCAAATCATTCCGACACGGAGAGAAGAACCAACAAGGAACCAATCTCAACACAACAGGCGCATAGAGTACTGGTGAAATCGGGCCCAAGCATAAATCAGGAACTTTGCTTTGACCCATGTAAACAAAATTAACAATAAAAAAATAGGTGGTTAATTAAACAATACTAGGATCACAGCCCAACTTAACCAGAACATAACCACACTTAATCCATAAACCCTCCTGAATGAAGAAATTTATAAATAAACAAAAAAATAGGTATAGGTTTAAAAAAAAAAAAAAAAAAAAAAAAAAAAAACCTACCCCTAACCTAATTTTCAACCATTAAACCCCAAAGTTTAACCGTAACTTTTAGTCCAAATCATAACCATTCTTGGAATTACAGAAAACAAGTAAAAGTTATTCATTCTTTGTTTCGGTAAAAACATATGACTAAAACAAAAGAATATATCTCTTTCTTATGTTTACAGAAAAAAATGGCAACCAAGGATGACTTTTGCAAATGGGTTCGGATATTGTACCGATACATAAGGGCCCACCACCATTTGAATAACACTGGTGGAACGGGCAAGACCCAAGGCCCACCTAGTCTCAATAAAACCGCAAACAGACTGGAAACAATGATCAAACCAGCGAACCCAACAGAAAAAACTGGACTAATGGTATACGGTAATGCCAGGAACTGGCTACACAATAGCCTACAAATCTTGGAAACCCACTACAGGGACCTAATCCAGGAATTGGAGGATAACATTAGGGGGATAGACCCAAAAAAATGGCTGGAGGCCTGGACAATTGCAATTAAATGGACAAAAAAGAATCTCAAGAAAATTACAGAAAGGACAATCAGGGACGTAGAAAGAAGGGTCCAACTTCTCCTAGAAGGGGTGGAATCGACAGCAGACAACCCACAAGCGACAGAATATGGTGATACCAACCTACCCCAAGAGGAAAATCCAGATGGCGGGTCAATATACAGCCTGGATCTGTTCGACACCCCAGAAAAAGACCCTCCTTCGTACCTCAACTCCAAAATACAAAAAAAGAACCAGGTTTATGGTGACCCACAGCAAAATGACATACTACGAGAGAAAAAAGACAAAGACATGACCCCAATATTGACCTTCCCAACAGTGGTTATGAATCCCCAACAAAACTTTACGGTAACTGAAAACCAACCGCAAAGTCCAAGCCAGGACTCCCTGCTCGGTTTAGAATGTTTCCCATCATGTCAATACCCAAAATCTACCGAATACCAGTGCCACAACTCGAACAAAAGATCAAAAGATATCCGGGGAAAAACTACATTTACACAACCAACCAATATTAAGAAAACCACAGATGCCAAGCAGGTATCGGGTTCTTATTCTAAGTCTGAACAAAGAACCAACTCCCTCTCCTATAGATCACAAAGACAAAAGCCAGAACAGACAACAACATTAGGGAAACGAATAAGGGAACAAGCCGTAAGCCGAGACTCAAAAAGAACTCGACAGGATCCAAAAACTCAAAATTTAGACCAATTAACAACACCAAACAAAGGGACACAACCAACAACGTCAGGAGTAAAACAATATAACACCACCCAACAAAAATGGGGAAAGGAAAAACAAAAACAAAGGAGTTGGATCCCAGGGGCCCCTTGGACCCCGATACAAATTGCACCCAAAACTTGGGAAACTCATAGGAACCCCATTCATACAAGTAAATTCACGAGACACGAACACGGGGGAAATAAGTACACAAATTGGACACTCCAACCTATGAGATCCATTCTAATCATGGGAGACTCCAATGTAGCCAAACTACCAGAGATCGTGGATAACCGAATACAGGTAGACTGTTACCCCGGAGCACAACTAATACATGCAGGGCACATTCTTCGAAATAAAACACCCACGTCGGTCAGAGTCCTAAAATTAATCCTCTCATTCGGGATAAATAATAGGGGACAGGGTAACACAACAATAATTGACCAACACCTGGATAAACTTATCAGAACAGCAAAGGATACATTTCCTAACGCCACCATTCATATTCCAATCGTCAATTTCGCAGCGGAACTACCACCTATTGAAAAAAACAACCTGAAAATCCTAAACAACCAAATCAGACGCACAGGACTAGACATGCCCTCACTCCCCTTCTTACATTTTAAAACCAAAAAAGACAATGTTCATTGGACCCCCGAAACGGGACTAGCAATCTGGGAGAACTGGAAACTTCATTTAAACTACTCCCACTAAGGAGCCCAAAAATAACAGGGAACAAAATGGTAATTAACCTCTCGGAAAACATTAGTCTATCAGACGCAGAAATAGAAATACTTCAAAAAGGTCTATCGTTCATACCCTCAAACACAATACCTACACCGAAACGCGAAGAGATGGCCGCACAGATCACTCAATACCACCGTAGGCTAAAATTAGCTTTCTTTTTCGACCTAGAACAAGAAAAGAACATTGTACCGTTCCAACCCAAATCCAGCTGGGAACCCCCACCTAATAAAATACCAAAAATAATCCATAAACTAATAAAACAGGACCACAAAACAATAAGAGACATACCAGTAATCCAAAATTCGAACAAGCCTAATATCACGGACGCAGAGTATAGAGCAATTAAAAACCTAAGGGGTAACGCCAACAATATTATTATTAAACCAGCGGACAAAGGGGGAGCGGTTGTGGTTATGGACAGGACCCAATATGTAGAGGAAGCCCTCAGGCAATTAAATAACACAACCTACTACAAAAGACTAAGAGACCCAATTTACTTGGAAACAGCTACTCTAATGAGCCACATAGTGGACACTCTGGTCCAAACAGGCTTTCTCCAAAAGAAACAGGCAAAATATCTGAAAGGGGGAAACCCACCAAGACCGAGAAGATTCTATCTTCTACCAAAAATACATAAACCACGGGAAATGTGGCCCTCACTCTCAATGCCACCAGGGAGACCGATTATATCAGACTGTAACAGTGAGTCATACAACATTGCAGAATATTTGGACTTCACCCTCAAACCACTCTCCACAATCCACCCAAGCTACATCCAAGACACACAGGACTTTATACGGAAAGTAAAAGAAACCACGCTTGAACCCCAGAGCCTACTCTTCACAATAGACATAAATGATCTGTACACTAATATAGAAACCAACAGAGGTCTAGCTGCAATCAGACAAACCTTCAATAAGAATCCGGACCCCAACAGACCGGATGATGCTATTCTAGAATTATTGGAATTAAGCCTTACTAGAAACGACTTTGAATTCAATGGGCAATTCTATCTGCAGACTAAAGGCACAGCGATGGGAAAAAAAAAAAAAAAAAAAAAATTTGCACCGGCATATGCCAATATATATATGGCAGACTGGGAGGACACGGTCCTCCCAAAATGCCCATATAAACCATCACATTATTATAGATTCTTAGATGACATCTGGGGGGCTTGGCCGCACGGGGAGGAGAGATTTCATGAATACCTCAAAATACTCGACAACCATCATAAAGCAATAAAAATTAAACATGTCCTAAATGAAAAAGAGGTCAATTTTCTAGACACTACCACATACAAAAGCCCGCAATTTTACAAAACCAGAAAACTAGACATTAGGGTATATTTTAAGGAGACGGATACACATGCCTTGTTACACAAGAGAAGTTACCATCCTCGGAGTACATTCAAAGGTATCATTAAAGGACAATTGTTAAGATTTAAAAGGATCTGTACTCAAGGTAAAGACTTTAGTGGAGCCACACAGACTCTATTCAAATCTCTCAGGAACAGGGGCTACTCAAGATCCTATCTACGATCCATCTATCAGGAATGGAAAAGAGAGCAACATGAGTCATCTAATGAATCAAATCCCTTGAACCCCGATAACAGAATTATCCCAATTGTAACCACATTCTCTAGGCACACCATAAAAGTGAACAAGGCACTAAAAACAAACTTTAGCCAAATAATGGGTGAGGACGGAAATATCCAAATAATTTCTGCCTTCAAAAGAAACAAAAATCTGAAGGACATATTAGTACAAAGCAAATTAAAACCGCCTAACTGTAAAACAAATCCACCAACAAACCCAAAGATTGCAAAGAACCGCACAACAGGGGAGGCCTATGAACTCCCCCAAAACATCCCTTTAAACAAAGAAAACTGTGTCTATCTCATCACGTGCGGAACATGCGGAATACAATATGTGGGGGAAACCGGCACGTCAGTTAAGACACGTTTAAACTCACACAGATATAATATAACACACCCCAAAAAAACAAAGACTTCCCTAGTGGCCCACTTTCAACGGCATGACCCAAACAAAGCAATAACATGGATAATAGCCCACAACCCAAACTGGTCCACACTAGAAAGAAGAACCACAGAAAGAAAGTGGATTAGAAGATTAGGCACCAAATTCCCAGATGGGTTAAATGAAAAATAATATATCGGAATAAATCTGGTACTAACCAAGAGCACATTGTGAGTTCCAACCATCCACAACTCACCGGAAAAAAAAAAAAAAAAAAGGTAAGGATGATACGAGAGGATTCAAAAGGGCATCCATACCCGGAGTCCTCTCAAGATCTGAACCCTCCGTAAAATTGCAACACATCCTAATCTAAACTAGTCTACAGCCCATTAGATCACCGACCTAAAAACAGAATGAAACTTGAAAAAAGTCTTCAATAGGATGAAACACCCTAATCCCGATAATAAAATACCACTTCTAACTACACATGGCCTACATCAACCAAAAACATGTTTAGGAGTAGAAGCCCAGATTAGTTAACCACCAACTAAGCCTCATTTATAAGGAAATCCAAAACATAAGTAGATTCCTATACTCACCTATGAAGATAAGAGAAACTAATTTGAAATAAGACCAAAGTCAGCAGCAAGTCCTCAAACAGAAATAACACCTTAACCCCATACAATTTCCAACTACATGACTGGTACATAAACTACACGAGGATAGGGTCCATTGACCACGCCTGTCCGATCTCTCGCTCCTCTAAACAAGGGATAGAGAGACCAAAAGGATGGGTGAGCGGAAACAAGACCCCCCCCAACGCCTAAGCAGAGATTACAACGGAATCCCAAAACTTTGTTTTCAAAATAAAATATAACTTGACCTTTACCGTACCATAATTAAACATTACCTTATTACCTTATTACCTTATCTAACCCTAATTATAACTTAATCCCACACCATAAACTGGAAGAAATACGTGAACTAGTAGATAAATATGGAAATACACAACGAAAAAATCAAACATGAACGAATGAATAAATAAATAAATAAATAAATAAAGTAGCATCATGTAAGCCTAACCCTAATCTATTTATAACCCAACTATTGTGAAAAACTAACATAAATACACAGATTAATTAAGGGAAAATGAATAAATAAATAAGCAAACAATTTAAATAAATAAAATAAATAAATAAATATTCTAGTCTCTCAAATAACTCCTCATATAATTCTTTATGAAGGGAATTAATAAATACCTCAGTATGGACACGTCCTAATCCTCCATTCATGGATCATCACACCAAACCGTACTGCTCAGAAATATTCCAGAATTATCCAAGTCGAAGCGCCCAACACCCTGGGTGGACTAAGATAAAGAACGGAAATATAATCGCGTGCGAAGAGCTAATTTAAGGAGAATTATTTGACGCGTGATCTGGAGCGTTTCTACCGACCTAAGATACCGGAAGTGAATGATAATTTTAGACATGGAGCTCGTGCCAAAAGCTAGGTAAACCCTCAAACGTTATTCACGCAAGTTTTTATCAATGGATCCGATGCGTACTTACTCTGGTACACTTATGATTGCTCCCACAGATCGCTTCAGTTGTGATCGCGCGGAGAATATTAAAAATAATGGGAAATATTAAAAATAATAATTATCCATTTAGAAGCAAAACCAACACCCGCGTTAGATTAGGACACGTTATAGAACCATACTCGCTGCGGGAATCTAATTTTAAGGTAAAAAACAGATCGCTGCAGCTGTGATCGCACCTGTGATCGCACCTGTCATACAGCGGAGAATATTAAAATAATATGATGATCCGTTTCGAAGCAAAACCAACACCCTGGTTAGTTTTAGACACGTTATAGAAACACAATCGCTGCGGAAATCTAATCTTAAGGTAGCTACTTTGAGCGATCTGGAGCGTTTTTTACGGCTGGGTTACCGGAAGTGAGGGTGCATTCTTAAACACGAAGCGCGCGGAGAGCTATCTTATACCTCAAAACTTCACTCGTGAAAATTTATCAATGGATCCGATGCGTATTTAGCCGGGTGCACGTATGATTACTCCCACAGAACACTTTAGCCGTGATCGGGGCTGCCATACAGCGGAGAATATTAAAAAATAATGGAAAATATTAAAAATAATAAATATCCGTTTCGAAGCAAAACCAATACCCTGGTTAGATTAAGACACGTTACAGAAACACAATGCGCGGCAAAATATAATTTTAAGGTAGCTATTTTGCGCGATCTGGAGCGTTTTTACGGCTGGGATACCGGAAGTGAGGGTGCATTCTTAAACACGGCCGAGAGCTATTTTAAGCCTCAAAACTTCACTCGTGAAAGTTTATCAATGGATCCGATGCGTATTTGTTCGGGTGCACGTAGGATTACTCCCACAGATCACTTTAGCCGTGATCGGGGCTGCCATACAGCGGAGAATATTAAAAAATCATGGAAAATATTAAAAATAATAATTATCCGTTTCGAAGCAAAACCAACACCCTGATTAGATTAAGACACGTTATAGAAACACAATCGCTGCGAGAATCTAATTCTAAGGTAGTTATTTTGCGCGATCTAGAGCGTTTTCTAGGGCTGGGATACCGGAAGTGAGGGTGCATTCTTAAACACGAAGCGAGCCGAGAGCTATTTTAAGCCTCAAAAACTTCACTCGTGAAAGTTTATCAATGGATCCGATGTGTATTTATTCGGGTACACGTAGGATTACTCCCACAGATCACTTTAGCCGTGATCGGGGCTGCCATACAGCGGAGAATATTAAAAAATCATGGAAAATATTAAAAATAATAATTATCCGTTTCGGAGCAAAACCAACATCCTGATTAGATTAAGACACGTTATAGAAACACAATCGCTGCGAAAATCTAATTCTAAGGTAGTTATTTTGCGCGATCCAGAGCGTTTTCTAGGGCTGGGATACCGGAAGTGAGGGTGCATTCTTAAACACGAAGCGCGCCGGGAGCTATTTTATACCTCAAAACTTCACTCGTGAAAATTTATCAATGGATCTGATGCGGAATTATTCAGGTGCACGTATGATGGCTCCCACAGATCACTTTAGGTGTGATCGGGTCGGTCATACGACGGAGAATATTAAAAAATAATGGAAAATATTAAAAATAATATTTATCCGTTTCGAAGCAAAATCAACACCCTGGTTAGATTAAGACAGGTTATGGAAACACAATCGCTGCGAAAATCTAATTTTAGGGCAGCTATTTGGCGCGATCTGGAGCGTTTTCCACGGCTGGAATACAGGAAGTGAAGGTGCATTTTTTAACGCAGAGTTCGCGCCGAAGGTCATAATAAATGGAGAAGTAATAATAATAATAAACAATAATAATAATACGGTAAACAAGTGAAACGCAGATTGTAATATACTAATACGTAGAATGGGGGGGTAAAATACACGGTTACATCTTAGCTTGGCCAAATAAAATACCGGGTGATGCGGATTCGCTGAGGAGGAAATTTATGCGAGACAGAAAGGATCATGGTCCTAACTTAAACCAGACTTAACGCAAAACATCTTAACAACCGTCGGAGCTAAACGCACGCGGTTTTTTGGTACCCGTGCATAGAATCCCAACCTTTCAGTCAACTACAAATACATAAGTCGAAAGTTTTTTTTTACCATAATAGGGAAATCGATCTTAGAAAGAGCCTAGTGGGTGGGGACCACTCCTACATCCAAGTCGGGGGGCGGCTACGTCAGTAGAAGCCTGATCACTTCCCGAGACTACTCTTTGGAGTAAGGTAAGGAAGGAATCCGCTGGCACACGCTCAACCCCAGGGGGCCCAACTCAGTAGAAGCCTGATGGTTTCCCGAAAGGTTCCGAATCCTTGTGAGGAGGAACGGTAGGGTCAAGCCATCCGCTGAGTTGTAACCCACCCAGGGCCATCCGGAGGTGACGTATTGCACGGGACCTACCTCTGGACCCCTGGTTTAGTTAGATAGGACGCTGCGTTAGGCTTAGCTATAGGCTCAGTTCGGGTGACTCGGGAAACCTTGCGGTGTTAACAAGAGTCACTCCGGGCTGAGCGAGGTAAGTATACGTTACCCGACGTCCGAAACACCGACGCTCCGCCATGCTTTAGAATAACTAGACTTTATTAGGCAAATTGGGCAAGCAAACGTTACTCAAAAGGGTGAAATTAAATGACTGTAATTAAAACAATAAGCCATCAAACAAAACTTACGCCTAAAGTAGTTGTTATATGAACAAATAAATAAATAAAATAAGGTGCAATTTTAGGACGGTAATTAAAACAATAAATCGTCAAAAAACACTTAGATCTAAAATAATTTAATGTTCCGAACAAACATGCTCCTTATATAAATTAACTCTCCTTAAGTAGGCAAAACAGACAGGGCTTTAAAATACAAATCAGTAGGTTACACCAATACAGAAACTAAAATAATAATTCGATAATCAATACTTAGGCCTAAAAACAATCTAATTAACCAAACCGACATGGCTCTAAAATACAATCAGTTGATCATATTAATAGGAAAAAAACAAATATCAATCCATCAATCAATACGTGGGTTTAAAACAATCTAAATCAACGGATCCAACATGCTTCCAATATAAATTACCATTTCATTAGTAGCCAAAACAAAACAAGCTAACATTACTCAAAAGGGTGAAATTAAATGACTGTAATTAAAACAATAAGCCATCAAACAAAAACTTAGGCCTAAAGCAGTTTTTATATAAACAAATAAATAAATAAATAAAATAGGGTAAAATTCTATGACTGTAATTAAAACAATAAACCATCAATCAACACTTAGATCTAAAACAATTTAATGTTCCGAACGAACATGCTCCTTATATAATTTAATTCTCCTTAATTAGGCAAAACAGACAGGGCTTTAAAATACAAACAGTGGATTACACCAATACAGAAACTAAAATAACAATCCAATAATCAATACTTAGGCCTAGAACGATCTAAGTAACCAAACCGACATGGCTCTAGAATACAATCAGTTGATCTTAGTAATACAGAAATTAAAAAAAGAATAATCCATCAACCAATATGGAGGTCTAAAACAATCGAAATTGACTGATCCAACATGCTTCCAATATAAATTACCGTTTAATAAAGTAGCCAAAACTGACAGGGACTGAAAAAACAATTAGTAAATTATACTATGATCAGATCAGAGCAAAATAAATGAATGAATGGATGAATGAATGGTTATTTAACTCAAAAACGCAGGCCCATTTGAAATAAAATATCATCTTAAACCATGCCTTAGGCGAATGGGATGATTGGCTATGGGACACAGGCCGGGGAGTGATCAACCCACGGCTGGCCGCCGCAGTTGAGGGTGTCTAGTGACTAAAAGGCCTGAAACACCCAATGATTCTGCGGAGCACTACTGATGATGTGTCCTAAAATTTAGGGTATAAAAAAAAAAAAAAAAAAAATTTATAACCTTAGCCTTGAACCCTAAAACCTAACCCTAACCTAGACCCTAACCATAACCCTAGCTCTGAACCCTAAAACCTAACCTAAACCCTAATCATAACCGTCACTTTAACTCTAACTCCGACCCCGAAAACGCAACCTAAACCCTGACCCTAACTCTAAAACCCTAACCCTAAACCCTAACCATAACCCTAGCGCTGAACCCTAAAACCTAACCTAAACCCTAACCTAAAACCTAACCATAACCGCTACTTTAACTTTAGCTCCGACCCCTAAAATCCAACATAAAACCCTCTAAACCATAACCCCGTACTCATAACTATAGCTTTGAACCCTAAAAACATAACATAAACCCTAAACATAACCATTACTCTAACCATAGCTCTGAAACCTAAAAAGCCATCATAAACCCTAAACATAACCAGTTACTTTAACTGTAGCTCTGATCAATAAAATCCATCATAAACCCTAAACATAACCGTTACTCTAACCATAGCTTTGAAACCTAAAAACATATCATAAACCCTAAACATAACCGTTACTCTAACCATAGCTCTGAAAACCGAAAACTCATCATAAAAACCATAACCGTTATAACCATAACAACCTCAGTCTTAAGACCCACAAACTTCAACCCATCTCCCAGCCTGAACCTCTCCAAATACTCCTAGAACCCACAACATCAGCAAGCACAGCCAAAAAACCTAAACGAATCAAAGTCAAAACCAGAAGTCAATCCCACGAAATAATCAATAGACTAATGAGATTCAACCTTCTACTCAATATCTAACTTTACCCTGTCCCCAAAATTTTGTTCCCCCTCCCCATATCACCCTGAACTGCCAAACATTTATTTAAATAAATAAATAAATAAAAAACACAGCCAAAACCCAACTGGGGGCAACTTGGAGGACAAATAATTTTCTGAGCTGTAGCAATGCTTAACACCCCGCGCCAGTGCATTCCCCTTGACCCCCTATCTAACTGGGCAGTTCTCGCGGACTGTCCGGGGGGTCATTGTACATTCAAAAACCTAACCCAGCCAGAGCCTCGGACCAAGCATGCTATCAGACTCACAGTAGCACAAAAAGCTAAGCTCACTATATCCTCGGCAAGCCTAGCCGACAACTCAACCCAAACAAGAGTAATCCAAAAATAAATAAACAGCTTAAACGTTAAGCCAGCCTCGCACCTGCCCGCCCCTTTGTCCATCGAGGGATGGCTTGAGGGGGCGTGTATGGTGAACGGAACAATGCCCAGTCCGGCATAGGGGGATGACCTGCTCAGTCCAGTGGCTCGCCCTCGTTCCACCACCTTCCACTCTGCCCACTCCTGCTTGAACTTGGTGGATGCTCCACCTCTAATATTAAAAACACTTCCAGAAAAATTAATACTGAAAACTTACCCCGACTTCAACAATCCTGACCGTAACCACACGTTTAAAAAAATAAATAAATAAATTATAAAAAAAAAAAAAAACCCAGCTTAAACGTTAAGCCAACCTCGACCCTGCCCCGGCCCCTTTATCCATCAAGGGATGGCTTGAGGGGCGTGTATGGTGAACGGACAATGCCCAGTCCGGCATAGGGGGATGACCTGCTCAGTCCAGTGGCTTCGCCCTCGTTCCACCACCTTCCACTCTGCCTACTCCTGCTTGAACTTGGTGGAGCTCCACCTCTAATATTAAAAAAACACTTCCGAAAAAATATATACGAAACTCACCCCGCCTTCAACAATCCTGACCATAACTATTCGTACATCCCTAATCCTAAACGAATCAAAGTCAAAACCAGAAGTCAATCCGGCATTAATCCAATAGACTAATGAGATTCAACCTTCTACTCAATATCTAACTTTACCCTGTCCCCAAAATTTTTGTTCCCCCTCCCCATATCACCCTGAACTGCCAAACATTTATTTAAATAAAAACACAGCCAAAACCCAACTGGGGGCAACTTGGAGGACAAATAACTTTCTGAGCTGTAGCAATGCTTAACAAGCGCCCGGCCAGTGCATTCCCTTGACCCCCTATCTAACTGGGCAGTTCCTGGTGGACTGTCCGGGGGGTAATTGTACATTCAAAAACCCAACCCCTAACCCTAACCCTAACCCTAACCCTAACCCCTAACCCTAACCCTAACCCTAACCCCTAACCCTAACCCTAACCCTAACCCTAACCCCTAACCCTAACCCTAACCCTAACCCTAAACCCTAACCCTAACCCTAACCCTAACCCTAACCCCTAACCCTAACCCTAACCCTAACCCTAACCCCTAACCTAACCCTAACCCTAACCCTAGGGTTAGGGTTTTAAAGGGTACCACAAAAGGACATTAGGGAGAGAGTTTTTAAAGGGTAGAGGTTTATGGTAGGACACCGGTTTTTAACCACAAAAGGACATTAGGGAGAGAGTTTTTAAAGGGTGAGGTTTATGGTAGGACACCGGTTTTTAACCACAAAAGGACATTAGGGAGAGAGTTTTTAAAGGGTAACAGAACAACATTATCCATAAACATAAAATAAAATAGGTTCGAATGGCAGAGGGTTGAGAGAGGATCTAGGAAAACCCCTTTTGATCAAAAATTGTTTTTAATTCTTATATATTTATTATATTGTGTGTATTGGATTGAAAAGCATGTTTTAAGCACTTATCCTTCTTTTGGCAGAAAGAACTGAAGCACTTACCCACTGTACCCCATGGCATGGAGTGGAATTGGCACTTATTTTTTAAAGCACTTATCCTAGATCCTCAGTCAGCCATCCAGTATCGAACCGTTAGAGGAAGAAAAAAGAAAGCACTTATTGAATCACTTTACACACAACTCAATCCCTCATTCCCACTCCCCATCCCAACCCTAACCCTAACCCTAATCCGCCCTAACCCTAACCTTAACCCTAACGGAACCCTAACCCTAACCCCAACCCCTAACCCTAACCCTAACCCTAACCCTAACCCTAACCCTAACCCTAACCCCTAACCCCAAACCCTAACCCTAACCCTAACCTTAACACGAACCCTAACCCCTAACCCTAACCCTAACCCCAACCCCTAACCCTTAACCCTAACCCTACCCAACCCTAACCCTAACCCCTAACCCTAACCCCAACCCTAACCCCAACCCTAACCCCTACCCTAACCCCTAACCCCAACCCCCAACCCCTAACCCTAACCCTAACTTAACCCTAACCTTAACCCTAACCCTAACCCGAACCCTAACCAACCCTAACCCTAACCCTAACCCCAACCCCCAACCCCTAACCCAACCCCTAACCCTAACCCTAACCCTAACCACAAACCCTAACCCTAACCCCAACCCCAACCCCTAACCCCTAACCTAACCCTAACCCTAACCCTAACCCTAACCCTAACACGAACCCTAACCCTAACCCCTAACCCCAACCCTAACCCTAACCCCAACCCCTAACCCTAACCCTAACCCTTAACCCCAACTTAACCCTAACCTAAACCCTAACCCTGAACCCTAACCCTAACCCCAACCCCCAACCCCTAACCCCAACCCCCTAACCCTAACCCCAACCCCCAACCCCTAACCCTAACCTTAACCCCACTTAACCCTAACCCTAACCCAACCTAACCTACCTAACCCCCCACCTAACCAACAACCATAAATTAAATAAAATCCAAACCCTAACCCTAACCCTAACCCTAACCCTAACCCTAACCCTAACCCTAACCCTAACCCTAACCCTAACCCTAACCCTAAACCCTAAACCCTAACCCTAACCCTAACCCTAACCCTAACCCTAAGCCTAACCCTAACCCTAACCCTAACCCTAACCCTAACCCTAAACCTAACCCTAAGCCTAACCCTAACCCTAAGCATAACCCTAAGCCTAACCCTAAGCGCTAACCAGAACCCCAACCCTAATCAGCCCGTGCCTCATGTTTGCAATTCGCTCCGCTGCTCCTTTTCTTCCTCATTAGCCTGTTCATCGAAATCATTTCTTAATCAAAAAATAACTCCAAATAAGGACAAACAGAAAATTTAATCAAAAAAGAGATTAAAACCTAAATGGAGAATTAAATACATAAATAAATAAACAAATATGGCGAAAACCACAGCATCTAAGTGGGAAACAATAAATTAATTAATATGACTATGGGTTCTAAATTTAAACAAAAACAATGCAAACACCTATGCCAATAATTATTTAAAAATAATTGAAACCTAAATGGAGAAATAAATTATTAGTGGAAAACGTTCATTTAATAAATAATACAATTAGTTTAAAATTTAAATAAAAACAATGCAAAAAGCCCCATTACAGAGACCACAAAAACATGGGAAAGCCTCCTATTGGCCCATTCAAATTTAAACAGAGTCCCGCCCCCTATAGTATAAAAAGGGACAGTTGGAAGAGCTAACAGCTCATTCACTGCTTTCAGCTCTTGGAGAGAAAGACTGTAAACACTTCTAATACTTTTTGATGCTCAATTCATTTGTTAATTAATTAAAAATTTAAAATCATAACAAGCCTGCCTGAAGAAGGTTCCAGGAGAACCGAAACGTTGCAACGGCTTGTTTCTTTCTTTTTTTTCCAAAACTTTTTTTTGAACTTTGCTTAAAAAACTAAAGGAAAGTATTCCATTAATTTGTATTCTTGGTTAGACTTAAAATACACATTACTTTAAAAGGTACAAAATATAAAAAGGTTTAAATTTGATACTAGTAAAAAATCTAAATTTAACTAAAACTTAGGGAAAATATTCCACTGACCTTGTTTCATGAAAACACACCTTACTTTATCACCCCAACACCTAAGAGAGATAAAAACATTAAAATTGGACAGTAGTAAAAATCCACACTCATTTAAGACACCAAAAATTCACAATTAGACACTAAAAAGGAATCAAAACAATACAATCACCGGAGTCCATCAAACCTTCTGTGGATTATTTAAAATTATCGAATCATGGTTTGGCCTGAAAGAAACGACTGGACAGTCGTCACACGCGGACGCAAACGTATTCTGGTCCGGGCTTTGGTCGCCCGTGCCCCATAATTATCACGCACCCTGTACAGCATACACGGGTAGAGAGAGCACCCTTCTATGGGAACATGGGCAGATATGATGGCTAACGAGCCCCACGCTACACACAGGGAGAGGGAATGCCCTCCTATGCACTACATGGTCAAACACGGTGACCACAGGGGAAACAAAAACACACATCCCAAACCCAACACGAGGCCTAAGCACTCGGATGACCCTGACTTTGTCACCAAGACCCGTCTCCTGTTCAAAATTATCAAATTGGTACACCACAAAATAATATCAGCCAGGAACAGCCTCCTGCCATTAAAAAATAGAAAGACAATTGTCAGAGGTCATCAAACCTGCTCTGCCAAACGCCAACCTACACTCTCCCTCATTGAGGGCAATGCAAAAAATTGGGCATACACCACAATGCTTGATTCTCAAAACCACTACGAGGATACGCTGGTGCAAGAAACAAACAAATTGCATCACCTTTCCTCCAGGGATTGGGAAAAATGCTTCAACACTGCCATCGTGTGGGCAAAACGAGGTATTGGCAAAAGACTCAAAAGCAAAACTGTGCATGAGGCTCACAAGCTGGTGGAAGAGACGTGGCAAACGGTCCTTCCTCCCACCGATCCAGGTGAGAGGAGAGAGGAGTCTGAGACCCTTAATCCCTCCCCTACTCCCTCCTCAACCACAAAATACACCGGCTAGAACGATAACGGTACAGGCACTCGCACACACAGAGACGGCAAAACAATCTCGGCCTCTAATGTCCACCACGGTCTCTACGATGACCGACCTGCTGCACGCAGTGGTCCCCCGTTAGGGAGGAGGACCCAGACGCGCATACGGACACTTCCGTCATCTCCCTCCCTCCCCAAAAGCACAACGCATCTCCTAAGCGCGCTCCCAACCCCTGTGTCAGAGAGGAGGACGACCTTGCCGGGTCTCGAGGACCAAGGAGAGCATGCTCAAGAGAATATCACTACACCAGAAGTGACTCTGAGCCCGGAGAGTGTGCAAGAGAATGTCACTGCACAGGGGTGACCTCGAGTCCCGAGCGCGGGGTGCAGAGGAAGGTCACGACACTGGAGGTGACGCTTGAGCCCTAGCACTGTCACTAGCCTTGAGACAGCCACACAGGCCCTTCTATGCTGGGCCCGCCCGTCACCGCGGTGCACGGTGACGCAGCGTGAAGACCGACCCAACAAACATATCTCGACCTTTAAGAAAATCTCTCGGACCCTGACGGTCCAAGAAAATTCTCATTCTCGGGACCTAATCTGTCCAGGATGCCGCCTTTCAAGAACGCCAACTACAGATCGAGAGCTACCCGGGGCTAAGTTTACACATGTGAAACAGATACTAGACAAAAACAAAGCTTCTACCGACACAGAACACGTCATTCTGTCTTTGGGCATCAATGGCAGACTAAACAACGTTCAAGAAACTGCCATCAAGGGACTGCAGGCGCTTATTGAGAACGGCTAAAAGAAAATTCCCTCTGGCACAGATCTGGGTGCCAGTGGTGAATTTTTTCCCCAAGCTCCCACCAACGACAAGTACCATTTGGATATCCTCAACGCCTACATCATCAGAAACCATAAACACATTCCGCCCTACCGGCCTCAATTTCAGACCGAACCCGACCTGATCCACTGGACGCGGATAACGCGCTCGCACATGCTCCCACATTGGCTGCAATATTTAAAATAGATATCCCCAAGAGCTCATGCGAACAGGAGGGGAATAAGCCTGGGAAAAGATAAAAAGAGAAAGAGAATGGTGGGAATGGACGGACTGGTGGGGGGAGAAATGCAGTGGAGTAAGCTTACATAAGATGGCTAGTGCATACAGGAGACCCACCCTGACTCCAGCCCTAACCCTAACCTTAAGCCTAAACCTAACCCTAAACCTAACCCTAAACCTAACCCTAAGCCTAACCCTAACCTTAAGCCTAAGCCTAACCCTAACCTTAATCCTAACCCTAACCCTAACCCTAAACCTAAAACCTTAAGCCTCCCAACCCTAACCCTAAGCATAACCCTAAGCCTAACCCTAAGCGCGCAACCAGAACCCCAACCCTAATCAGCCCGCGGCCTCATGTTTGCAATTCGGCCCGGCTTCTCTTTCTTCCCTCATTAGCCTGTTCATCGAAATCATTTCTTAATCAAAAAATAACTCCAAATAAGGACAAACAGAAAATTTAATCAAAAAAGAGATTAAAACCTAAATGGAGAATTAAATACATAAATAAATAAACAAATATGGCGAAAACCACAGCATCTAAGTGGGAAACAATAAATTAATTAATATGACTATGGGTTCTAAATTTAAACAAAAACAATGCAAACACCTATGCCAATAATTATTTAAAAATAATTGAAACCTAAATGGAGAAATAAATTATTAGTGGAAAACGTTCATTTAATAAATAATACAATTAGTTTAAAATTTAAATAAAAACAATGCAAAAACATGGGAAAGCCTCCTATTGGCCCATTCAAATTTAAACAGAGTCCCGCCCCCTATAGTATAAAAAGGGACAGTTGGAAGAGCTAACAGCTCATTCACTGCTTTCAGCTCTTGGAGAGAAAGACTGTAAACACTTCTAATACTTTTTGATGCTCAATTCATTTGTTAATTAATTAAAAATTTAAAATCATAACAAGCCTGCCTGAAGAAGGTTCCAGGAGAACCGAAACGTTGCAACGGCTTGTTTCTTTCCTTTTTTTTCCAAGACTTTTTTTGAACTTTGCCTTAAAAACTAAAGGAAAGTATTCCATTAATTTATATTCTTGGTTAGACTTAAAATACACATTACTTTAAAAGGTAAAAATATAAAAAGGTGTAAATTTGATACTAGTAAAAAAATCTAAATTTAACTAAAACTTAGGGAAAATATTCCACTGACCTTGTTTCATGAAAACACACCTTACTTTATCACCCCAACATCTAAGAGAGATAAAAACATTAAAATTGGACAGTAGTAAAAAGCCACACTCATTTAAGACACCAAAAATTCACAATTAGACACTAAAAAGGAATCAAAACAATACAATCACCGGAGTCCATCAAACCTTCTGTGGATTATTTAAAATTATCAAATCATGGTTTGGCCTGAAAGAAACGACTGGACAGTCGCCACACACGTGACGCAAACGCATCGTCCGGGTTTTGGTCGGCCCGTGCCCCATAATTATCACGCACCCTGTACAGCATACACGGGTAGAGAGAGCACCCTTCTATGGGAACATGGGCAGATATGATGGCTACCGAGCCCCACGCTACACACAGGAGAGAGGGAATGCCCTCCTATGCGCACATGGTCAAACACGGTGACCACAGGGGAAACAAAAACACACATCCCAAACCCAACACGAGGCCTAAGCACTCGGATGACCCTGACTTTGTCACCAAGACCCGCGTCTCCTGTTCAAAATTATCAAATTGGTACACCACAAAAATAATATCAGCCAGGAACAGCCTCCTGCCATTAAAAAATAGAAAGACAATTGTCAGAGGTCATCAAACCTGCTCTGCCAAACGCGACACGACACTCTCCCTCATTGAGGGCAATGCAAAAAATTGGGCATACACCACAATGCTGATTCTCAAAACCACTACGCAGGATACGCCTGGTGCAAGAAACAAACAAATTGCATCACCTTTCCTCCAGGGATTGGGAAAAATGCTTCAACACTGCCATCGTGTGGGCAAAACGAGGTATTGGCAAAAGACTCAAAAGCAAAACTGTGCATGAGGCTCACAAGCTGGTGGAAGAGACGCGGGCAAACGGTCCTTCCTCCCACCGATCCAGGTGAGAGGAGAGAGGAGTCTGAGACCCTTAATCCCTCCCCCTACTCCCTCCTCAACCACAAAAATAATCGCGGCTAGAACGATAACGTACAGGCACTCGCACACACAGAGACGGCAAAACAATCTCGGCCTCTAATGTCCACCACGGTCTCAACGATGACCGACTACTGCACGCAGTGGTCCCCCGTTAGGGAGGAGGACCCAGACGGCGATACGGACACTTCCGCCGCATCTCTCCTCCCTCCCCAAAAAGCACAACGTACTCCTAAGCGGCGCCCCAACCCCTGTGTCAGAGAGGAGGACGCACCTTGCCGGTCTCGAGGACCAAGGAGAGCATGCTCAAGAGAATATCACTACACCAGAAGTGACTCTGAGCCCGGAGAGTGTGCAAGAGAATGTCACTGCACAGGGGTGACCTCGAGTCCCGAAGCGCTGGGTGCAGAGGAAGGTCACGACACTCGGAGGTGACGCTGAGCCCTAGCACTGTCACTAGCCTTGAGACAGCCACACAGGCCCTTTCTATGCTGGCCCGCTCACCCACGCTGTGCACGGTGACGCACGTGAAGACCACCCAACAAACATATCTCGACCGTAAGAAAAAGAATCTCTGGACCCTGACGGTCCAAGAAAATTCCTCATTCTCGGGACCCAATCTGTCCAGGATGCCGCCTTTCAAGAACGCCACCTACAGATCGAGAGCTACCCGGGGCTAAGTTTACACATGTGAAACAGATACTAGACAAAAACAAAGCCTCTACCGACACAGAACACGCCATTCTGTCTTTGGGCATCAATGGCAGACTAAACAACGCTCAAGAAACTGCCATCAAGGGACTGCAGGCGCTATTGAGAACGGCTAAAGAAAAATTCCCTCTGGCACAGATCTGGGTGCCAGTGGTGAATTTTTTCCCCAAGCTCCCGACCAACGAAGGACCATTTGGATATCCAAGCCTAAGCACATCATCAGAAACCATAAACACATTCCGGCCTACCGCCACTTCTTAGACCGAACCCACCTGATCCACTGGACGGCGATACCTGCGCACATGTCCACACTGGCTGCAATATTTAAAATAGATATCCCCAAGAGCGCCGTGCATACAGGAGGGGAATAGCCTGGAGAAAAGATAAAAAGAGAAAGAGAATGGTGGGAATGGACGGACTGGTGGGGGAGAAATGCAGTGGAGTAAGCTACATAAGATGGCTAGTGCATACAGGTTAGCGCTCACCCTAACTCCAGCCCTAACCCTAACCTTAAGCCTAAACCTAACCCTAAACCTAACCCTAAACCTAACCCTAAGCTCTAACCCTAACCTAATCCTAAGCCTAAGCCTAACCCTAACCTTAATCCTAACCCTAACCCTAACCCTAACCTAAACCTAACCCTAAGCCTAACCCTAACCCTAAGCATAACCCTAAGCCTAACCCTAAGCGCTAACCAGAACCCCAACCCTAATCAGCCCGTGCCTCATAGTTTGTACTCCGCCCGCTTGCTCCTTTCTTCCTCATTAGCCTGTTCATCGAAATCATTTCTTAATCAAAAAATAACTCCAAATAAGGACAAACAGAAAATTTAATCAAAAAAGAGATTAAAACCTAAATGGAGAATTAAATACATAAATAAATAAACAAATATGGCGAAAACCACAGCATCTAAGTGGGAAACAATAAATTAATTAATATGACTATGGGTTCTAAATTTAAACAAAAACAATGCAAACACCTATGCCAATAATTATTTAAAAATAATTGAAACCTAAATGGAGAAATAAATTATTAGTGGAAAACGTTCATTTAATAAATAATACAATTAGTTTAAAATTTAAATAAAAACAATGCAAAAAGCCCCATTACAGAGACCACAAAAACATGGGAAAGCCTCCTATTGGCCCATTCAAATTTAAACAGAGTCCCGCCCCCTATAGTATAAAAAGGGACAGTTGGAAGAGCTAACAGCTCATTCACTGCTTTCAGCTCTTGGAGAGAAAGACTGTAAACACTTCTAATACTTTTTGATGCTCAATTCATTTGTTAATTAATTAAAAATTTAAAATCATAACAAGCCTGCCTGAAGAAGGTTCCAGGAGAACCGAAAGCGTTGTAACCGCTTGTTTCTTTTCCTTTTTTTCCAAAACTTTTTTTGAACTTTGCTTAAAAAACTAAAGGAAAGTATTCCATTAATTTATATTCTTGGTTAGACTTAAAATACACATTACTTTAAAAGGTAAAAATATAAAAAGGTGTAAATTTGATACTAGTAAAAAATCTAAATTTAACTAAAACTTAGGGAAAATATTCCACTGACCTTGTTTCATGAAAACACACCTTACTTTATCACCCCAACATCTAAGAGAGATAAAAACATTAAAATTGGACAGTAGTAAAAAGCCACACTCATTTAAGACACCAAAAATTCACAATTAGACACTAAAAAGGAATCAAAACAATACAATCACCGGAGTCCATCAAACCTTCTGTGGATTATTTAAAATTATCAAATCATGGTTTGGCCTGAAAGAAACGACGGACAGTCGCCACACGCCGACGCAAACGTGCACGTCTCGGGCCTGGTCGCCCGTGCCCCATAATTATCACGCACCCTGTACAGCATACACGGGTAGAGAGAGCACCCTTCTAGGGGAACATGGGCAGATATGATGGCTACCGAGCCCCACGCTACACACACAGGAGAGGGAATGCCCTCCTATGCGTACAGGGTCAAACACGGTGACCACAGGGGAAACAAAAACACACATCCCAAACCCAACACGAGGCCTAAGCACTCGGATGACCCTGACTTTGTCACCAAGACCCGTCTCCTGTTCAAAATTATCAAATTGGTACACCACAAAAATAATATCAGCCAGGAACAGCCTCCTGCCATTAAAAAAATAGAAAGACAATTGTCAGAGGTCATCAAACCTGCTCTGCCAAACGCCACGACACTCTCCCCTCATTGAGGGCAATGCAAAAAATTGGGCATACACCACAATGCTGATTCTCAAAAACCACTACGAGGATACGCTGGTGCAAGAAACAAACAAATTGCATCACCTTCCCTCCAGGGATTGGGAAAAATGCTTTCAACACTGCCATCGTGTGGGCAAAACGAGGTATTGGCAAAAGACTCAAAAGCAAAACTGTGCATGAGGCTCACAAGCTGGTGGAAGAGACGTGGCAAACGGTCCTTCCTCCCACCGATCCAGGTGAGAGGAGAGAGGAGTCTGAGACCCTTAATCCCTCCCCCCTACTCCTCCCTCAACCACAAAATACACCGGCTAGAACGATAACGGTACAGGCACTCGTGACACACAGAGACGGCAAAACAATCTCGCCTCTAATGTCCACCACGGGTCTCTACGATGACCGACCCCGCTGCACGCAGTGGTCCCCTCGTTAGGGGAGAGGACCCAGACGGCGATACGGACACTTCCGCCGATCTCCCTCCCTCCCCAAAAGCACAACGCATCTCTAAGCGGGCGCCCCAACCCCTGTGCAGAGAGGAGGACGCACCTTGCCGGTCTCGAGGACCAAGGAGAGCATGCTCAAGAGAATATCACTACACCAGAAGTGACTCTGAGCCCGGAGAGTGTGCAAGAGAATGTCACTGCACAGGGGTGACCTCGAGTCCCGAGCGCTGGGTGCAGAGGAAGGTCACGACACTGGAGGTGACGTTGAGCCCTAGCACTGTCACTAGCCTTGAGACAGCCACACAGGCCCTTTCTATGCTGGGGCTCCGCCCGTCACCCGCGGTGCACGGTGACGCACGCGGAAGACCCACCCAACAAACATATCTCGACCGTAGAAGAAAATCTCTGACCCTGACGGTCCAAGAAAATTCCTCATTCTTCGGGACCTAACCTGTCCAGGATGCCGCCTTTCAAGAACGCCACCTACAGATCGAGAGCTATCCGGGGCTAAGTTTACACATGTGAAACAGATACTAGACAAAAACAAAGCCTCTACCGACACAGAACACGCTCATTCTGTCTTTGGGCATCAACGGCAGACTAAACAACGTTCAAGAAACTGCCATCAAGGGACTGCAGGCGCGCTTATTGAGAACGGCTAAAGAAAAATCCCTCTGGCACAGATCTGGGTGCCAGTGGTGAATTTTTTCCCCAAGCTCCCCACCAACGAGCAGGACCATTTGGATATCCTCAACGGCTACATCATCAGAAACCATAAACACATTCCGCCCTACCCGCCTCCGACTTTCAGACCGAAACCCGACCTGATCCACTGGAGGGCGGATACGCTCCTACATGCCCCACATTGGCTGCAATATTTAAAATAGATATCCCCAAGAGCCTGGCGACACAGGAGGGGAATAGCCTGGAGAAAAGATAAAAAGAGAAAGAGAATGGTGGGAATGGACGGACTGGTGGGGGGAGAAATGCAGCGTAAGCGTACATAAGATGGCTAAGTGCATACAGGTTAGCGCCACCCCTGACTCCAGCCCTAACCCTAACCTTAAGCCTAAACCTAACCCTAAACCTAACCCTAAACCTAACCCTAAGCTCTAACCCTAACCCTAAGCCTAAGCCCTAACCCTAACCTTAATCCTAACCCTAACCCTAACCCTAAACCTAACCCTAAGCCTAACCCTAACCCTAAGCATAACCCTAAGCCTAACCCTAAGCGCTAACCAGAACCCCAACCCTAATCAGCCTCCGGCCTCATGTTTGCAATTCGCCCGCTGCTCCTTTTCTTCCTCATTAGCCTGTTCATCAAATCATTTCTATTTCAAAAAATAACACCAAATAAGGACAAACAGAAAATTTAATCAAAAAAAAAGAGATTAAAACCTAAATGGAGAATTAAATACATAAATAAATAAACAAATATGGCAAAAACCACAGCATCTAAGTGGGAAACAATAAATTAATTAATATGACTATGGGTTCTAAATTTAAACAAAAACAATGCAAACACCTATGCCAATAATTATTTAAAAATAATTGAAACCTAAATGGAGAAATAAATTATTAGTGGAAAACGTTCATTTAATAAATAATACAATTAGTTTAAAATTTAAATAAAAACAATGCAAAAAGCCCCATTACAGAGACCACAAAAACATGGGAAAGCCTCCTATTGGCCCATTCAAATTTAAACAGAGTCCCGCCCCTATAGTATAAAAGGGACAGTTGGAAGAGCTAACAGCTCATTCACTGCTTTCAGCTCTTGGAGAGAAAGACTGTAAACACTTCTAAACTTTTTGATGCTCAATTCATTTGTTAATTAATTAAAAATTTAAAATCATAACAAGCTCGCCAAAGAAGGAGAACCAAAACGCTGTAACGTGCCTTTTCTTTTCCTTTTTTTCCAAAACTTTTTTTGAACTTTGCTTAAAAAACTGAAGGAAAGTATTCCATTAATTTATATTCTTGGTTAGACTTAAAATACACATTACTTTAAAAGGTAAAAATATAAAAAAGGGGTAAATTTGATACTAGTAAAAAAATCTAAATTTAACTAAAACTTAGGAAAATATTCCACTGACCTTGTTTCATGAAAACACACCTTACTTTATCACCCCAACATCTAAGAGAGATAAAAAAATTAAAATTGAACAGTAGTAAAAAGCCACACTCATTTAAGACACCAAAAATTCACAATTAGACACTAAAAAGGAATCAAAACAATACAATCACCGGAGTCCATCAAACCTTCTGTGGATTATTTAAAATTATCAAATCATGGTTTGGCCTGAAAGAAACGACTGGACAGGTCGCCACACGCGGACGCAAACGTACTGTCCGGGTTTTGGCCGCCCGCGTGCTCCAATTATCACTGTACCCTGTACAGCATACACGGGTAGAGAGAGCACCCTTCTATGGGAACATGGGCAGATATGATGGCTACCGAGCCCCACGCTACACACAGGGAGAGGGAATGCCCCCCCCCCTGCATATGGTCAAACACGGTGACCACAGGGAAAACAAAACCACACATCCCAAACCCAACACGCGGCCTAAGCACTCGGATGACCCTGACTTTGTCACCAAGACCCGCCTCCTGTTCAAAATTATCAAATTGGTACACCACAAAAATAATATCAGCCAGGAAACCCCCCCCCCAGCTCCTAAAAAATAGAAAGACAATTGTCAGAGGTCATCAAACCTGCTCTGCCAAACGCCACGACACTCTCCCTCATTGAGGGCAAGCAAAAAAATTGGGCATACACCACAATGCTGATTCTCAAAACCACTACGAGGATACGCTGGTGCAAGAAACAAACAAATTGCATCACCTTTCCTCCAGGGATTGGGAAAAATGCTTCAACACTGCCATCGTAGGGCAAAACGAGGTATTGGCAAAAGACTCAAAAGCAAAACTGTGCATGAGGCTCAGCAGCTGGTGGAAGAGACGTGGCAACGGTCCTTTCCTCCCACCGATCCAGGTGAGAGGAGAGAGGAGTCTGAGACCCTTAATCCCTCCCCCTACTCCTCCTCAACCACAAAATACACGTCTAGAACGATAACGGTACAGGCACTGTACACACAGAGACGGCAAAACAATCTCGGCCTCTAATGTCCACCACGGTCTCTACGATGACCGACCCGCTGCACGAAAGTGGTCCCCCCCTCGAGGGAGGAGGACCCAGACGGCGATACGGACACTTCCGTCGCATCTCCCTCCCTCCTCCCAAAAGCACAACCACATTCTAAGCCGCGTCCCAACCCCTGTGTCAGAGAGGAGGACGACCTTGCCGGTCTCGAGGACCAAGGAGAGCATGCTCAAGAGAATATCACTACACCAGAAGTGACTCTGAGCCCGAGAGAGTGTGCAAGAGAATGTCACTGCACAGGGGTGACCTCGAGTCCCGAGCGGGGGTGCAGAGGAAGGTCACGACACTGGAGGTGACGTTGAGCCCTAGCACTGTCACTAGCCTTGAGACAGCCACACAGGCCCTTCTATGCTGGGCTCGCCCGTCACCCGCGTGCACGGGACGTACGTGAAGACCGACCCAACAAACATATCTCGACCGTAAGAAAATCTCTCTGGACCCTGACGGTCCCAAGAAAATTCCTCATTCTCGGGACCCAATCTGTCCAGGATGCCGCTTTTCAAGAACGCCGACCTACAGATCGAGAGCTACCCGGGGGCTAAGTTTACACATGTGAAACAGATACTAGACAAAAACAAAGCCCTCCTACCGAACAGAACACGTCATTCTGTCTTTGGGCATCAATGGC